>RJWJ010014440.1:0-37918 GCA_004363605.1 Indri indri | reverse complement strand
TTTTTTTTGAGACAGAGTCTCACTGTGTTGCCCAGGCTAGAGTGAGTGCTGTGGCGTCAGCCTAGCTCACAGCAACCTCAAACTCCTGGGCTCAAGCGATCCTCCTGCCTCAGCCTCCCGAGTAGCTGGGACTACAGGCATGCGTCACCATGCCCGGCTAATTTTTTCTATATATTTTTAGTTGTCCGATTAATTTCTTTCTATTTTTAGTAGAGATGGGGTCTCGCTCTTACTCAGGCTGGTTTCGAACTCCTGAGCTCAAATGATCCGCCCACCTCGGCCTCCCAGAGTGCTAGGATTACAGGCGTGAGCCACCGCTCCAGCCTAAATGTGGCCTTTTAACGTAAGACGCTGGGCAATGAGCGGGTAGCCACGGGGAAAACGACACGCCCCAGGATGAACTCCAAATGCAAATAATGAAACCCAGAAAAGTATACAGCACGATATGCGTGGATTCATTTATAACTTTGTTGTTGGGAAGGTTTTCCTAACTATGTCTAAAATCCAGAAGCCATAAGAGAAAAGATAAATAAATTTGACTACTCAAAACCAACAAAAAACCCAAAAAACCTTCCCCATATCCTCCCCCAAAATACCAACAAGAAAATCAAAACAGAAGTGACAATCTGCAACAACTTATGTGTACCTCATATCACAAAGGTCTAATTTTCCTGGCTGGGCGTGGTGGCTCACACCTGTAATCCTAGCACTCTGGGAAGCTGAGGAGGGAGGATCCCTTGAGCTCAGGAGTTCGAGACCAGCCTGAGCAAGGGCGAGACCCCGTCTCTACTAAAAAATAGAAAGAAATTAGCTGGACAAGTTGGCTGGACTAAAAAATTAGCTGGACTAAAAAAGTATATAGAAAAAATTAGCTGGGCATGGTAGCGCATGCCTGTAGTCCCAGCTACTCGGGAGGCTGAGGCAGGAGGATCGCTTGAACCCAGGAGTTTGAGGTTGCTGTGAGCTAGGCTAACGCCACGGCACTCTAGCCCAGGCAACAGAGTGAGACTGTGTCACTCACTCACTCACACACACACACACACTCACACACACACACACACACAAGGTCTAATTTTCCTGATCTATGAAAAGTGCCCAGAAATCAAGGAGAAAAAGACCGACGTCCCAAAAGAAAATGAGCAAAGGACAGTTCACACACATGCAGAATATGCCCCCCAAACAAGATGGGATCTTTTTGTAAGTGAGAGAAATGCAAATTGAAACACGCAGATAGCATCTCTCAGCTATCGGATTGGCAAAACTCCAAGCACTGAGCGTATTTCGGCCAGGCTGTGGGAACTGGGCACGCTCTTACGCTGCCAGCAGGCACGCCAAGCAGCGCTGGTCAGTACTGCAGGGCCATTTAACATCTATCAGAATTACACAGGCATTTATCCTTTCAAAATGCAATCCCACTCTGAGGATTTATGCTACAGATAACTGACATTTGTACCATGTCACAGATTTGTTTGCAATTCCAAAAGATTAGAAACCCAAGGTCTTTCTCAAGGAGGCTGATTAAATAAACAATGACACATGGATACCATGGAAGAGGGCAGGGTCCAAAACTGCTTTTACTCATGATTACATCCCCAGGGCCCAGCACATAGTAGGTGTTCAATGCACATTTTTTGAAGGAATGAGTAAATGATCCCTGTCCTGCCCACAAAGCCAAGATCAAATATGGCAACTAATCCAGGAGAATGCTGTTTGCAAACTACAAACCATGTGCAGAGGCAAATTATAACTGTTAGAAACTATAATTAATATCTCACCATCTGAGGGTATATAATAAAGTCACATGCCTTTGACTCTTCACAGTAAAGTACCTGAATATGTACCAGTCCCAAGAGCCCCTTTCTTCCTTCCCTGAGGCTATCCCACCCTCCCAGGGTCACTCCCGCTCTGTTTTGGAGGCTGGACTGGAGATCCGGCTGGCTGATGCCGGCTTCTCAGGCGCAGGGTGAAATCGTGAAATCCCTTCCCTGTTTTCCTTTTTTTTTTTTTTTTTTTAGAGACAGGATCTTTTTCTGTTACCCAGGCTGAAGTTCAGCAGCACGATCACAGCTCACTGCAGCCTCCAACTCCTGGGCTCAGGCAATCCTTCTGCCTCGGCCTCCCAAAGTCCTGAGACTACAGGCATACACCACTGTGTGCAGCCCTTGCCTGGGTTTTATGCTCAGTTAAAGGAGCAATAAGTCACCATGAGTCTAGGCTCCTCCACATTCACTCTGGGCACGTGCACAGGCACACCCGGGATATCCCGCAGTGCTGAGGTGGTGGCTGGGTGTGGATGAGTTGTCTGTCTTGGTCACTTGCTACGCAGAGATCACAAAGGTGCAAGTAGCAGACAAAGCTCCTCATCAGATAAAATGATGCCTAGCAAATGAAATGCCCATGGAAAGGGCATCTAGAAATTTCAGCCTGAATTAGAGGAGTCCTGAGTTCATTCTACTTGAAAGGAAGTTCCCATGTTACCTCACTTTCTCCCTTTTCACTGTATTAAAGGTTAAATATAATGGGCAGCAAAAGAGAGTGCCCACCCCTGCTTCCCAGCTTCACCAGTACTAGATATTCTCATTCTCAGTATCGATAATATTTGCTAACCGGATATTATCTCAGCAAGGGACCTGGTTTCTGCCTTCTACACACTTGCTCTGTGACCTTGGAGTATGACCTCCCCCCAACCCTGAGCCTCAATTTCTTCATCTGTAAAACAAAGAGCTTGGAAAAGACAATCTCTTCGGACCCTTCTTGAGAGACCTTCCTAATCTGGTCTTCTGGCACTGGTTATGTCCATTCCATCAGGAGCAGACATCGCCGACCTCTCAAGAGCGTCCCCTGTACCCTGGTGTCAAGGCCAAGGGCACAGACAATGAGGTCAGGAGGGAGGACAATTCGTGCATAAGAGAGTTCCTGCTCAACCTGATGCAAGAAGTCAGCTTGGGAAGAGAAGGGGCAAGCCCTTGGCACCTCGATCCTCACTTGACACATGCCTGAGCACCTGTGTGGTGGCAGGCCCCACTCTAAGGCCTGGGAATACATACAGTGGTGAAGAGACAGACTGTCACTGGCTTCATGGTGCTGACATTCTAGAGGGAGAAAACTGACAAGCAAAGAAATACATTGGCTGGGTGTGGTGGTGATTACCTTTAGTCCCAGCACTTCAGGAGGCTGAGGCAGGAGGATTGCTTGAGGCCAGGAGTTTGAGGCTGCAGTGAGCTATGATGGTACCACTGCACTCCAGCCTGGGCACCAGGGCGAGACCCTGCATCTAAAAAATTTTTTGGTAAATAAAAATAAAGAAATAACGTCAGGTGGCAATATGTGCTACGGAGAAAAATGCAGCAGGGGAGAGAGCCAGGGGGCAGGGCTACTTCGTAATGATGGGTCGGGGAGGGCCCCTCTGGAAAGCAGACATTTGTGCAGACCGGAAGGATATGGGAAAGTGGTGGGGCCACCTGGGGACGTGCGGCTCGGGAACGAGGAAGACCAGGGAGTGCGAAGGCCCTGGGACGAGTGCACCTGAGTACCGACACAACAGCAGAGCACGCGGAAGGCACCAAGAGAGGACGCCAGAGGGAAATGGGGAGGTCAGGCCAAGGGGTGCCTTGAGAGCCACTGTAGGACTTGCCTTTTTGATTGGAATGATTTTGAGCAGGGAGTGTGACAGTGTGACTTATATCTTAGAGCTCTGTAAGATCTGGCTGCTTTGGGGGACTGAACCACTAAACCACAGGAGACAACTGCGGCAGCCCCCACCCCACACACACCGAGGCCCCGTGGGCGCTCTCCATCCCTCTCCCAGCCACTACACCTTCTAGACCAGCCACGCTGACCGCCTCCCCTCTTCTCAAGCCCCTTAGGCTCTGGGAGCTGCAGATTTTTACAACATGCTCTTCCCTCTTCCCAAAATGTCCCTCCACCAAGCCCTCCAGGAACCTGCCAACCACAGTAAGAAGAGCGCCCCCTTGCCCGGAACGTAATCCACATCAGCCACCCCGCCAAGCACCGTTCCTTCATTACCTCCATTAGCCTTCGTGGCCACCATGACTGCCCCATTTCGCAGATGAAAAAACTGAGCTACAGAGAGGAAAGGTGACTTTGGAGGCAGGATCTGAACCCGGGTGTGTCTGCCTCCAAGTCTCAGACACCCCCTTCCTCCTGGGTCTACCCTGCCCAGGCGAGCAGAGCAGGCCACCTTCAGGGTTGGCTGTGGGCTGGGTCCCAGCGCTGCGCACACTGGCACAGGACAGAGCTTGTGGTCACCTTCCACACGAGGCTGTAAGCCTCATCCACAGACAGCCCCCAGCAGGAGGTGGTGGGGGAGCTGTTGGGAATGACTGATGGATTTGACCTTGAGCATACTGAGAGCAGAGAAGAGTGGGAGCTGAGCCAGACGCTGCCCACCCCACTGAGATCACAAATGACATCAAAATTAGGGAGGACCTGGCCACAGCGAGCACGCCGTAAATGTGTGGCAGGTGAAGCAGAACCACCCTGACACTCTCGATGCCTTTGAAAACGATAAAAACTGGAAAGGAAAACCGACCTCCTCCCTGTCGCCCCAACCCGCCATGCTCCGAGAGCGCCGAGCTTCTGCATCGCGCTCTTCTGTCTTCCAAAACGCCCCTCCGCTCCCTCCCCGGGAAGCTCCTAACCGTAATATGTGAGAGTGGCCATCTGCCAAGGATTCGCCGTGCTATCAGGGTCCTGTTTCTGGTTGTAAGAACTGTGGGTGACTTCAGTTCTGTCTCCGTAGCGTTGAGCACTGTCTGTGTATTTTCACGGTGGCTGTACACGAACGTGGGGCCACAGGCAGGATCCCCGCGGGTCCAGCGTTAATGGAGGGGTCGTATGTGTGGAGCGGGGAGCATTTTGCGGGTTACTAGTCACCACTAGCAGTGACACTTCCTACTTTGCTCTTTATTTAAAGACTCTAGGTAGGCCGGGCGCGGCGGCTCACACCTGTGATCCTAGCACTCTGGGAGGCCGAGGCGGGAGGATTGCTCGAGGTCAGGAGTTCGAGACCAGCCTGAGCAAGAGCGAGACCCCGTCTCCACTAAAAATAGAAAGAAATTGGCTGGACAAGTAAAAATATATAGAAAAAATTAGCCAGGCATGGTGGCGCTTGCCTGTAGTCCCAGCTACTCAGGAGGCTGAGGCAGGAGGATCGCTTGAGCCCAGGAGTCTGAGGTTGCTGTGAGCTAGGCTGACGCTACGGCACTCTAGCCCGGGCAACAGAGCAAGACTCTGTCTCAAAAAAAAAAAAAAAAAAAAAAAAAAAAAAAAAAAAAAAAAAAAAAAAAAAAGAGTAAAAAAAGAAAAAAAAAAAAGACTCTAGGTAGGGGCACATGAGCGCATGGCACAGCCAGTCTTCCTGTGACCTGCACAGAGAGTGCTCCTGCTGCCACTTTCACACACTGTTCTTTCCAGTCCTTTTCCGACGCCTCTGTTCTCATAGGGCGATGTCTACGGAGGTGCAGACAGGCAGACACGCAAAAGGAGATCCCATTACATACACAGCCCTAACCTGTTCTCTCCCACCACCCTACTCCAGGGTCAGGCACACCTCCTCCCCACACTCTCGCCCAGTGGGCAGGGGGTGGGGTGGGTCTCGCGACTGTCCTCTCTACTAATCTGGTGAGCGGTTTTTTTTTTTTTTGAGACAGGGTCTCGCTCTGTGGCCCTGGCTAGAGTGCAGTGGCATCACCATAGCTCACTGCAGCCTCAAACTCCTGGGCTCAAGCGATCCTCCCACCTGGGCCTCCAGAGTGCTAGGATTACAGGTGTGAGCCACCAGTCCGGCCCCTAATCCGGTGAGTGCTGTTTCTGTTTGTGCTGCTTGCACTGCTGATGAGGTGTGAAGTCCTTCCCCCTGTTGAGTTAACATTTATTAAAAGCTCACTGTCAGGCCTGAGCTACAACGGTGGGTATTTCCCGGGCCTGACCACGCACAGCCACTGGTCAAAGTGGTTTTCATTCAGTCATTTGTTTAATCCTCGCAACATCCCTGGGTGGTGGGGCCTCATCATTAACTACAGTTTAAGAGCTGAGGAAACCGAGGCACAGCCGGGGTTCAAATGCACTTTGCCAGGTGAAAGGGATCTACTGTGGCCCAGCCCAGTTCACCTGGGACTGCACTGGGGCTGAGGCTCAATCAAGAAGAGGTGCTTGACTCTGAGTCTCAGTTTGTTTATCTGTAAAATGGGAATAATAGTGCAGGATGGCTGAGAGGATCCAATAAGATGAGGTAACACAGTGTCTGGCACCTGGTGGGAGCTCAGCTGAAAGCTCACCTCGCACTCAAGGGGCTGCCGTGGAGACCCATGGGGAGAAGTGAATGCAGGCCACAGACAACTGGAGGCCCGAGGCCTTCCCTGGGCTGTGTACTGCATCTAGGACAATGACTTCTGCCCTTTCAAATCAAGCCTTTCCAGACAATGTGCAGACAGACCACTTCCCCCGTTTCACAGCCTAAGCTCGTTTGCGAGCTCAGACCTGCACAGGTGTGACCTGGGGGCTGTGGTGGGTGAGTGTGCGGGCACTGGCCTGGAAGAGAAGATGGCTGCACTAGTTCTGTGGCCAACTCTGTGCAGCTGGAAGCTCCTGCCCCACTGGGATCTGTCCAGAAGGAAGACAAAGGCAGCAGCCAGGAGAAGAAGGGCCACCTGCTCCCTAAGAACCACACTAAGGAGCTACCAGAAATGGAGATTGGAGAGGCGGCCGCTCACCAAGTGCCTGTGCATGGTCCTGGGACGGGGAGAGTCTACTTCGAACCCAGCCCTGCCACTCCTCAGCAGCCTGACCCTGAATAAGGTCCTTCCCTTGTCTCCACAGTCTGTCCATGGGAGTGTTAGCACCTGTTCCCTCCAGGGAGGAGGGGACCAGGCGGGCCCAGCCCTCCTCCCCACTCACCTTTCCTCTCCCTGAGCGGGTCAGAGCCAATTCACGGAGTGTCCTTCCTGCCCCTCCCTCCCACCTCCTGTCCTCCCGAGCTCAGAAGGTCCCTCCGGAGCAGGGCTGTCTCCCTCCCACCTCCTGCCCTGGGGACCTCAGTCTCCTGACCTGCCCCTCCCCGCAGCCTCAGCTTCGCTGCCTTCTGGCTCTTTCCATGAGCTCATAAATGCAGCCAAGGCTCCCTCATCAGAAAGCACAAACACAGATAAAATAAAAATAAAAAACTTGCTACACACACAGAGCCAGAAGCAAAAATAAATGCCAACTGATAGCCTGGGAAAAGATCTTCGCCACAAAGAGACCAAACAAGGGGCAAAAACCTCATTGATGAGCTCAAACAAATCAATACGCAACATACAAAGATCCTAGATCCTACTCTATGATCTAGGAATTTCCCTTCTAGGAAACGAGCGAGCGCACACCAGCAGCCTGAGCATGCAGTGGCACAGTCCCTCGGAGAGCTAGCTGGGTCCACGTACAGCCATTCTAGAAGTTCATACACACTGACTACCAGGTTAATTCCTTTCTAGGAAAAATCTGGCAATGTATAAATTTATGCATAAATTCAATGTAACATTATCTAAAAGACCCAAATATTTTTTAAAAACCCCAAATGTCAAAGGAGAGCCATTAACTAAATATGATATGACAAGATGTAAGTGTGGAGAAAAATAAAAAATGTTTGAGGGGTGAAGAATATTCATGAAATTATGCTAATGACAAAAATCATATACAAAAATATTCAAATATATAAAAAATGTTTCTAAAAAGCCTGGCAAAAAAGCCACATTTTAATAATAGTTATCTCCAAGTATGCAAATATAGAATTCTTTTTCCTACTTCTTTCACTTAATTCATTCGAGCAACATTTCGCAAGCGCCTACAGGTTTCAGGTAGGCACTGGGATTAAGAGGAGCTTCCTTCCCTCCAGGGGCTTCCAATCTGGCTGGGAGGGGAGGCCGGGGGTGGGGAAGCCAGTGAAAGCCAGACTGCCCAGGAGTGTGAGCACACCTGGGCCTACCTGGGCCTACCGGAAAGCAGCTGGGGAGAGTGGACGTGCTCACTACAGAGCTTGCGTGGCTGGGTTGGCGGTGGAGCCATCTACCTGCCATCGCCTTTGGGGACCTGCATCCCCTGCTGCCCTGGGTCCTTGGAGGCCTGGACCCAGGACCCCACCACCAGGCGTTTGGGAGTTGCTGGGGGTGACGTGGTGGGTCACAACCTCCTAATGTTCCACACAAGCCACCAGCAGAGATTCTGCCACCTGCACCCTACCCTGCCCTGGGGCCCATCACACACACCAGAACAACCCACTAACCCGGGCAGCTATAGGGCTTCAATTGGTACAAGGAGACAAAACACATTTTTAGAAGACTCTCCGTTTTGGAGTTTGTCCTCTAATACTGAGGTGTCCTAGCAGACAAGCAGGCACCCGAAGCATTAGAAAAAGTTGGGGGAAAAAGCTAACGACAGAGAGGATGCCATCTCTCCGCTCCCTTTCTTTTCTGTTGTATTTTGGCCTTTGATCTGGGGACCCCCTTTAGGGATTTCAGCTGTGGAAACAGTAGCCGGGTCTGGGGGCCTGGAGAAGGTTTGAAGCTGGGGAGGGCTGCGGGGGGAATGGCGCGTAGTCCTGGCCCAGTCTGGCCCTGCTCTGTGGCAGGGTGGCTCCCCGTTCTTTGGGAGGAGGTGACAAAGGGGAAGTCCTTGGGCGGCTGGAGAAAAGGCCAGAACTTGCCGATACACCCAGGTGCTCCTGCCACATTTGCTGAATGACGCTCGGTGACCCCAAGGGGCCTGCGGGAAACACTCAGCACTGGGGGGAGGGGAAGACAGAAGCAGAAAGGGTGTCCCGAGAGAGGAGGGGGATGCGGGGTACACAGCTCTTTAACTCTCTCAGAGCCAGGGCTCGGCTGAGTCTGTCGAGGAGGTGGGAACGGCTACCTCCAGGTGACAGAGGAGGAAACTGAGGCAAGGGGACTCGCCCTAGCAGTGAGGCGGGTGGACTCTGGGCCAGATCTCCCCGCCAGAGCCTGCCCGGGCACGGCACAGCTCCCACTTGGACCCGAACCTTTGCCGGCTGGAGAAGCAGGAGGGGAGGGCAGCCCGCGATCCGAGAGGGAGTGCTCGGGCCCCGCGGCTCCGGCCGGCTCTGCCCACGTCCCGGCCCTCACCCTCCACCTGGAGGCCTTCCCCTTCCCGGCACGTCGGGGTCCTCAGCATCCCCGCAGGCGCGGCGCCCCTCCTGCCGCCGCCCCCGTCCCCTCCCAGCCGCGGTCCTCCGGGGCCGGGGCGAGCACAGCCGGGCGCCGAGGCCTCGCCAGGCGACTCCGCGCCCCCGGCCGGAGCGGCGCGGCTCGCCCAAGGTCGCAGCGCGGGGCGGAGCCGCACTCGGACCCCGGCGGGGCGCCCCCTCCCCTCGGGGCCGGGGCTCCCGCGCGGCCGCCGCGCTCAACTTCGGGGCGCAGCCGGACCGCCGCGCGGGGTTCGTGCGCGCACAAATTTCGCCTCCGGAACAGGTGGCCGGGCTGGGGCGGCAGCCGAGCCCACCCCGACCCTTCCTTCGCGGAGCGCCCCCTCCCCGCCCGGCCCCGGCGCCCCAGGACCGCGGCCCGGAGCCCCGCCCGCCGCACCCCGGCGCGGCCCCCAGTACCTCCGGCTCCCGCGGCGGCCGCAGGGCAGTGCCCGGGAGCTGGCGGGCGAGAGCAGCGCCGGCCCTCCTGCCCGGGGCGGGGTCAGCACCGCCCCGCCCCCGCGCCAAGCCCGGCCCTGCGGGCCCGGGTCCCCCGCGGCGCCGCGAGCCCTCGGTGCCGCCGGGCCCGGCCAGGTGGTCACCTGCCCGCGCGCCCACAGGTTGGCAGCGCTCCCGGTGACTCCCTGCGCCGACACTAGGAGTTTATCATCCCATTTCCCCATTTCACAGATGAGAAAACTGAGGCGCAGTGCGGTTAAGTACCGTGAATGTCCTGCAGTTGAGCAGGGACTTTATCGCCCTTTGAACCAGAGTCTGCTGGATGCCACCGCCGTTGGCTGGGACCAAGCTAAGTGCTTTGCTTATGTCATCCCAGCAATTTACTGAATTTCAGCTATTTGCTTGAACCAGGGGTGGGGAACCTGTGGCCTCAAGGCTACACGTGACCTTCCAGATCCCCAAGTGCGGCCCCTCGGCCGAGTCCAAACTTCACAGAACAAATTCCTGTATTAAAAGAATTTGTTCTGTAAATTTGGATTCAGTCAAAGGGCCAAAAGGCTGCACTCAAAGATCCAGAACCTTTAGAATTTCCAGGTGTCCCTAACCCACTGGCCCTTTCCCCTCTCGCTGTCCTCTGTCCTTGTCTTCACCTGCCCCTTGCCCAGCCTCTCACTCCTCTGACGACATGGTGCCCAGGCCACTGAGAAAACAGAAACACTCTAGTCTGTCTGGCACATAGTAGGTGCCCAGTAAATACGCTTCGAATGAAGAAATCCGTAGAAAATTCCCACCAGCACCCACCACCCACCTTCTGATGTGGCTCCCAGCCCCTCCTCCTCCTGGGACTACCCCCTCCACTTGTCCACAGGTCCTCATCCCTCAAGCCAACACCGGTTCGGTCCCCAATTCCGCCCTCTCTCCCCTCTCCCGGGATCATTCCCTCAAACACTTTTCCCATCTTACAACTAAAGCAAGGAAACGAAAATCCCTCTCACGACCCCTCTCCCCCTCCAGCTGCCACTGCCTCACTTTTCTCCTTCCCTGTATGGCAGAAGTCCTCAAAGCGCTGTCCACACACGCTGGCTCCAGTCTCTCTCCTGCTCTCCCTTAAATCCCCTCCGGGCAGGGTCTTGCCCCCTCACCGATCCCCCGTCTGGGTCCCCTTGTGTCCATGTTACCGGGGCCAATGCCCAAGTCTCAGCCTTTGTGTTTCCGGACCCTCCAGCAGTTGGTCATGTCCCCGTGAAGCACCGTCCTCCCTTGGCTTCCGGACGCCTGCTTGCCTGGTTCTGCGACCTCCCTGGCCGCCCTCCGCGCCTGTGCTGCCTCCCTCTCTCCTCGTCCTCTCCTGCGGGGCCCACACTCCACCTTCGAGCCTCTGTCCTTTCCGTGCTCTTCACCCAGACGTTGTCAGCCTGTCCCCTGGCTTGGGAGACCCTCTGCTACACTCTGAGTGGTTGTGTCCCCCCAAAATCCACACGTTGGCCACGAGAGTGGAGCCCTCATGATGGGATTAGAGCCCTTATGAAAGACGCCTGAGAGCCCCTTCCTCCTTCCACCACGTGAGGGCACAGCCAGCAGGCGCCACTGAGGAGAAATTGGCTCCTCACCAGACACCGGTCTGCTGGTGTCTTTTGTTACAGCAACATGAACTGAAACACCATCTATCTGCTGATGATCCCAGGGTGACCTGCTGCAGACCTCCCTTCCCATCCCTCCCTCCGGCGTCCTGAGCTCCCCTTCTCCGGCCAAGGCTGCCCTCATGCAGCTTCCCCATCTCTGTAATGGAAGCTGTTCCCCAGGTGCCCCAGCCAGGCCTCGGCTCCTCTCTCTGTCCACATCCGCCCCAACGGCAAATCCCATGAGCTCCACCTTAAAAATATGTCGAGTCAGACGATTCTTCCCTATGGCCCTGTCCAAGCCACCAGCGTGTCTCCTGGCCGAGTGCAGTGACCTCCTCTCACTGGTGCCCTGCCCCGCGCGTGCGGGTTCTCCAACAGCAGCGGGAGGGGTGATGCTAGCACCGAAGTCCATCACCCCCCTGCTCTGCCCCAAACGCTCCAGCGGCTCCTCATGGAATCAGCGAAAAGCCCAGTCCTGCCTCGTTCTGACCTGGCCTCCCTCCCCAGCCTGACTCTGCCCAGCCACGTGGCCTCCGTGTTGGTCCTCGCCCCTCCCGGGTGTCTACGTGGCTCCCGCTCTCACCTGCAGATTTGTGCTTGAATGTCAGCTTCTCAGTGAGGCTTCTCTGCCCTCCCTGTTCCAAATGGACACACCCTTTCCTCATTCTCCCCTGGCATACACCCCCATAAACTTGTCACCATGTGACGTGGCTTCTGTGTCACTTACTTGTATTCCTTGCATTGCAGTCCCCTCACGAGACTGTGAGCTCCCAGGGCAGGGCTTCCTGCTGCCTTGTTCCCAGTTGCGTCCTTTCCTGGAACGGTGTGAAGCCAGAGCCAGTCACTCAGCAAATGGAATGCATGAAGTGGACCCTTTCACCTGCTGTATGTAACATTCCTAATGCTTTTTCTGTATACTGGCTTTCTCATTCCCATACATGTATTTTAGAAGGAAACTTTATATTACTACCCTACGTAGAACACCACTATCTCCAATGTAGATTAGAAGGCAACAGTAAAAATAAAAATAAGACAATGTTCTAAAGCTCCAGCGAGTTCTATTGCCTAAGGGCTGAGCCCCTGCGGCCCTCTCCTTGTTAAAAGAGACGCTCGCAAGGTGTAGAGGCGTGTTAAAGACAGGCTAGCTCTCGGCAGAGACTTGCCCCTGGACCTCAGCAGAAGGATTAAAAGAGAACTGAGAAGGGACTGGCTTTCTCTAGAGCTGTGCCCAGACCCGGACACTCTTCCTGGCTAGTCCCGGGAAACTGCCCCCTTGGAGCTTGTTTTAATCTTACAACGGCCCTCTGAGGTCATACTTTTATCATCCCCATTTTATAGAGGAAAAAAGTGAGGCCAAGATGGGAACCTGCCTAACATCACAGAGCATGCCAAAGGTGAGCAGAGCTTGGAATTTGAGTTTGCCTGACCACCCCCACCCCCACTGCAGCCCCTGAGGCTAAATTCATTCCAGGCTGACCTGGCCTGGCTACTGGGGAAGCTCAGGAAGGGGGCCATGAGGGGAGAGGGTGGGGATTCAAGAGCCCACTTGCCCGCCCTGCTCTGGCCTCAGTTTACCGTGGGAAGCACAGCCTGGCCCATGCTGCCCTGGATTCTCCTGTCACCTCTTCCTGCCCAGCCCCCTCCCCCCTTTCCTCCTTCCCAGCGCCCAGGGGTTCCCTCTCCTAAGGCTGAGCTCACTGAGGCTTTGAGAGGAAGGGGAGGCGTGCCTCGGGCGGGTTTTCTTTCTTTATTTTTAGAGACTGGGTGTGCAGTGCTGGAGTGCAGTGGTGTCATCCTCACCCAACCCGGCTGTGAATGTCGACTCTACAGCCCTTGGCCATGCCTGGTCCTACAATAAAGGATGGACGGCCTGGCGCAGTGGCTCACGCCTGTGATCCTAGCACTCTGGGAGGCCGAGGCGGGAGGATCCCTTAAGCTCAGGAGTTCCAGAACAGGCTGAGCAAGAGTGAGACCCCATCTCTACCAAAAATAGAAAAAATTAGCCAGGCGTGGTGGCAAGTGCCGGTAGTCTCAGCTACTTGGGAAGCCGGGGCAAGAGGATCGCTCAAGTCCAGGAGTTTGAGGTTGCTGTGAGCGAGGCTGACGCCACGGCACTCTAGCCAGGGCAGACAGAGTGAAACTCTGTCTCCAAAAAAAAAAAACAAAAACAAACACCAACAAAAAATTCTGATCCATACACCCTTATTGCTACTGGCACTTTCCACTCCACCCATAAGCAAGCTTGAGCCTCTCCCATCCCAAGGAAAAGGACAAGAAAACAAAAAGCAAAGTAAAAGCCCCTCTCTCCACCCGGTGACCTCCACTTTCTCCTCCCTTCAGCCAGATTTCTCAAAAGAATCCCTCCGGGTGCTTTGCAACCCCTCCTGCCCTCCCTTCCGGCCTCCCAGGTCCCTTTCTTCTCTGCTTCCTGACCCCTGCTGAGGATGGAGGCTCCTGCTGAAATAACACACAAGAAATTTAGACATATCTCTCATACCATTGCCACCAAGGACTACAGATATTAAATATCGGATACAGAATATAAAATAACCAGGCTTCGAATGGTTAGAAATATAAAAGATGGAATAAAAACAGTGAACAGATATGACTCAAGGGACATCATAAAAAAATACAGTGAGCAGAAAGCTGGATGGTGACGCACACCTGCAGTCGTCTTACTGTCCTGACTTCTCAACGGTGCTGGAAGCCACGAGAGGGTGAGATAATGTTTCCAAAATGTTGAGGGAAAATAACTATCAATGTGCAGAGTATAGCAAGGAAGACAGTCTCCAAGAACAAAGGTGAAATGCAGCATTTTCAGAAAAACAAAAGTGTAAAGAGTTTATCACACTCACTCAAAGGCACTTCCAAAGGGCATATTTTAGGGAAAATGGACATGATTCTCGAAGGAAGGTCTGAGGTGCAAGAAAGAATAGTGAGCATATAAACTAATAAACATGTAGGTAAATCTAAGCTTAATTAAAATAGTAAAGATAACACCCGATTTGTGGGTTTAGAAAGAAGAGAGCTAGAACGTGAGAAAACATCATCAGCATGGGGAGTGGTGTCAGGAAGAGCTATTTGAAAAGAAGAGTTTTAAGGGCTTTAAATTATTCGGAAAGGGTTAAGATGTTGATGAACTTTAGAATTCATTAAGTATCCATCGTAAAATTTCATAGATAACCATTAAAATAATAGAAATGTAGGATACAACTTCCAAATATCTGAATTTTCTGAGGGGAGGGATAGAGTTTTTTTAAGGGGGGAAACTCTATCAATTGAAAACATAAAGGTAGGAAAGGAGAAAATAGAAACTTAGAAGAAAAAAACAGGAAAAATAGCACAAGGTAGTAGAAACATAATCGCAGTAAATGTAAACAGGCTAAATTCACCAGTTAAAAGACAGAGATTGTCAAGCTCGATAAAAAATAATCTATGAGGCCAGGAGCAGTAGCTCATGCCTGTAATCCTAGCACTCTGGGAGGCAAAAGTAGGAGGATAGCTTGAGGCCAGGAGTTTGAGACCAGCCTGAAAAAGAATAAGATCCCATCTCTACAGAAAATAGAAAAATTAGCCAGGTGTGGTGATGCACGCCTGTAGTCCCAGCTACTTGGGAGGCTGAGGCAGGGGGATTGCTCGAGCTCAGGAGTTTGAGGTTGCTGTGAGTGATGATGATGCCGCTGCACTCCAGCCCAAGCAACAGAGTGAGACTCTGTCTTGAAAAAAAAAAAAATTAAACCAAAGAGCTACTGTAACCTCACAGTAACAATGTAACAATCCTAGGAAGATTAACTTGCAGGTCTGCTTGTGCTGGTTTGTTCATTCTTTTCCCACTGCAGGGGGTGGCTCAGTGGTCATAGGACCAGTGGTGGAGAAACTGCAAGATTAGATCAGACAAGGAACAACCGAGCTACCAGGGCCATGGGGACAGTGTGAGGCACAGGTCACAAAGACCCTCAGTTAAGTAAAGGACTATGTACCTATAAAAGAGCCTAAACTCCTGTCAACAGGAGGACGATGGTTCATTAAGACGACAGTCTGCTGTCCTCCTCATTTGCTGGCAAATTAATAAATCTTCCTTTCCTTTCTCCTCAACCCACTTGTTCTCGTTTTTTATTCGGCTTCGGGAAGAAGTACCGAGGTACCAAGCTTCTAGTACCACCCCCAGCCGTGCAGGCAAACACTTCCTTAGTCATGCCCAGCTCAGCCGGCGCAGGATGCAGGGCAGGACTTGCAGAGGACACTCTGCTGCCCCCGATGACAGCACCGGCTGCACCTTCCCCTCCTGGCAGCTGCTTGTCACCCTGCCCAGCCGTGTCACCCGGGCTGGTGCTTACTCCTCCTGCGCTGAGGAGAGGTGCCCCTGCATTGCCGCCCAGACCTCCGGCTGACTGACTCCTGTGTCCCTCTGTCCTCTGCCTAAGGAGGCCTCCGTCCACGTCCCGCCACGTCCCACCACACTGTTCCTGCATGGCCCTGACCAAGTTGCTTGCCCTCCCTGGGCCTTAGTTTTCTCCTCTGAAAGATGGAATTAGGCTCCCTGCCCGTCAGCTCAAAGGGCTGAGGCGGGACAACTCTGGGGCAGCTGCAGGCCCCCAGGGAGGTTTTGAGTCTCTGGTCAGGCAGGGCAGAGGGGGCTGTTCCTGGGCCTTCCCTCAGGGCTTAAAATTCTCCCTTTCTGCTGCGAGGGCGTGGGCTGGCTGGGCAGGGCTGCGGCAGGAATGTTTGCCCTTGTCCCCTTCCGGTGTCCACCAGCACTGCCCTCCGGCCCTCGGCCCCTCCTGTCTCCCGCAGGCCGGTGGCTGAGGAAGGCGGGCTCCGGTCCCGCCCCAGCATGGGGCAGAAGCGGGCATAAGCGTTGGACATCCCCTTCTCAGGGACGCGGGAGCGCCTGGCTCCAGTGGACACTCAAGGCTCGGCGAAGGTTTTATTCTTCCTCCTTCCTTACAGTGTGTACCTCACAGTGTTGCTCTCAAGACAAAACAGGACCTTCCTGTGCAGCTCACGGGCTGGCCCAGGGTTCACCTGGAGTGTCACCTCTGCGTCCCCCACATGAAGGTGGCATCGGCAGGGAGAGTGACAGTATCGCCTGTGCAGTATCCAGCCTCCTCTCGAGACAGCTTGTCATTTCTCTCTGGGAAGACAAGCATGTCCCCAGCGTGTTCTGTCTCACTGGGGTGGTCTCTCCGGGTGCCCGACTGCCCCTGTCAGAGGGCGGGCAGACGTGGCCAGGCCTCTCCAGGGTGTAGACCCATAGCTGATGATCGATGGCCTCAGCTTGTCACCCATAGAGCCTGTCCATTGTCACTCTGACCCGCACCCTCCATGAGTCCCTGCTCTCCCACGGGCCAGGGCTGTGGCTTCTGTGCCAGTCCTGGCTCCAGGCCACTGAGCAGCCACGGGGCTGGCTGGGTTCCAAGGGCTCTGTGCGTCCACTCAATGACTGGAAGAGTCTCTGGGAGGGGAAACCAGGAAGGCGACGTGAAGGGAGCGTGAGTCTGGTCGTCTCGCTCTCGCCACTGCCTTGCCGGGTTGTGGGGGCGACTGTCTCCATTTGCAGGCGAGGACCAGAGGCAGCAGGGCTGCAGGGCTTTGGGGTCCAGGCTAGGGCTTAGGGGCAGGGTGTGGGCGCCCAGGCCTCCGTGAGGAAGCCAAGGGCCAAGCCCTTCTTCCTAACTCGGACCAGCAGGACCCAAAGGAGGCCTTCCACGCCCCACACCTCCCATTAGGAAACTCCTAGACTCAGCTTCCTCCCAAGGGGTAGGCCTCGCCCCCTCCCCAAGATCCTGAAACAAAGGGCAGGGGGTGCCTGTCCCCCAGCGCCCGAAGCGGCTCCCTCCCAAACGCAGCGGTCTGTGGGAGGCCTCCAGCTGGGCCACTCTGGGCTGTCCTGTTTCAGCAACGGGTGGAATTAACTGCCCCTGGGCCGCACCTGACTCTCTGACTCCACAGTCCCAGCAAGCGGCCCTGACCTGTTACTTGAAGTAAAACAAAACAATCCGGAGACAGAAATAGTCCCCACCCACCCCCAACTTAAAAGTGGTTCCTCAGGAAGCAGAACAAAGGACAGTGCTGCCCAGGGTGGGGTCAACAGGACTTTGAATTGTCCCTCGAATCATAGACACATACGACAGGTGTCCCCGCGGCTCTCAGGCGGCGCTGAGAATCCAGCTCCCTGGACTGAATCTGTCCCTGGAAGGGAAGTGGGAAATGCCAGGGCTCTTCAATCCCTCCAGGCTGGAGGAGAAAGTGAGAGGAAAGGGCTGAAGGCCACGGCAGCGTCCCCCCTGCCACCCCACAGTCCTCCTCCCTGAGCCACTTCCTGGTGGTCTCCTCTCGGTCCACTGTGGCAAGTCCCCAGGAAGTGATCTGGTCCGATGCCTGCCAAGGGCTCCAAAGGGGGTCTCTGGAAAGGGGGACTTCCAGGCACTGCAAGGGATCTGTGGGAAGAGGGGCCTGGGGAGGGGGTGTCCAGGATCTGCTCAGCGCCCCATTCGATGGCGGTGCTAGCCAGGCCGCGCCTACGCCAAGGCGCAGAGCGAGGGTGTGGACTCTGACAGGCCTGGGTCAGCGTCTTTCAGCTGCTCACCCTCCAGGAGACCGTGGCTCTGCAGAACCTCACTTTCCTCATCTGAGAACCAGGAGGAGCGGCTTGGGGTGACTCACCAGTTATCCGGGCCTCTGCAGAGTGTGGGTCCCCCAAACCCCTGCCAGACACGTGGGCTTGTGGATCCGTGAGCCTGTGGCCCCTTCCGCCACCCGCCCAGGACATGGGTCAGGCTGTGTCTACTCAGCTCCAGCCCGAACCAAACCATCTGGGCATCTGGCCCCAGTCCTGGCAGACTCCCTTGCGCCACTCCTCCCCAGACAACGGGGCCAGCAGGCTAAAGATCAATCACATCCCCACGACGATGGCTGGGTTTTCCTGGCCTGACGTGGGATTTTCCTAAGTGAGAGGCAGAAGTCACAGAGGCAGACCCCAGCCATTTCCAAAGCACCTGTGGGGTTCTGGGGAGTTCCAGGGAGACTTTCTCTGTCCCCCAGATCCTGAAGCCTCCTGCTCCAGGAAGGGCCTGGGATTTCTCTGTGTCTGCCACCCAGGAGCATGTTGCCCTGTGTGGCTCCCCGTCCTTGGGTGGGTCTGTCTGCCCCGTGGGACCAGCCTCTGGCCCAGAGCAGTGAGGGCTGCAGTCACAAGCCCCTCTTTGGATGCAGACGTGATCTGAGAACTGTAAAGTCACTCACAATGCACAGGCTCATCACCGCTGTCATCATCATCACCATCACCATCGCCATTCTCACTCAAAATAGCGTCGGGGGCCGGGCAAGAGCACAAGCTTTGAAGCCAGACCTGTCTGGATTGAAATCTCAGCTCAGCCACATACTGGCTGTGGGATTCAGGCCAGTCTCCTTGGCTCGCTGAGCCTTGGTTTCCCCCCTGCAGAAGGGGGTTGACAATGGACGATGGGCTGGGTGAGCTCTGAGCGGGAGAGTGAGTGCGTGGCCAGGCAGTGGCCACCACACCGCAGCGGGCAGCCTCCCGCGATTGTCTCCCCAGCCCCGGCAGCACACTTACGGTCCTTCGGTTTTAATTTTTTTCCTTTTTTTGAGACAGAGTCTTGCTGTGTCACCCAGGCTGGAATGCAGTGGCATGATCACAACTCACTGCAGCCTCCAACTCCTGGGCCCAAGTGATCCTCCCACTTCAGCCTCCCGAGTAGCTGGGACTAGAGGCGCACACCACCATGCCTGGCTAATTTTTAAATTTTTTGTAGAGATAGGGGTCTCATTATGTTGTCCAGGAGAGCCACCATGCCCAGACCCCAGTCCAGTTTCAAGTTCTGAAGAAGGTTCGCATTGTTAAAAGAGCCATAGAGTTCCACTGCCTGCTGCCCGCCGCGCCCTCCACCCCTCCACCCGCTGCCGGTCCATGGAAAAATTGTCTTCCGTGAAACTCAGGATGCGAGTATTTACAGCCGCACCCCATCACTGCCTCACCGCTGGGAAACGCTACCCCACGGTCACCTTTATCCGGCTTCACGATGTATGTAGAGCTATAGATCGTGATATTAATAGATCATGTTGACACAGGAATGCGACTCCCTGTGCTGGGAATCCCTTGAAGTCCAAGTGGGTCCTTGGTTTCACACAAGGAGAATTCAGGAGCAAGCCAGCGGTGTCAAGTGACAGTGAGATTTATTCAGAAACTATAGAGAGTCCCCTCCACAGACAGGGCAGAGGCCAGTGCTCCCTGTGGAGAAGCCGCCCCATGGTTCCTTTCGCCCCTCTATTGATGCAATGGCTTCATTACAGGCTAAACAGCGGGCGGGCTGTTCACGGTATGTCTTGGAAAGGGGCGGTGTTTCCCTAGAATTAGGGTGACGCCCTCCTTTTGACTAAACATGGTCAAACCAGAAGTGTCATGGCGTCAGGTGCATGATGGGAGTGGGAGGTCGCCTAGACACTGTCATGGTAACGAGGTGTATAATGAAGCTGCAAGGTCGACAGGGGGTTGATTTCTTCGCCATCTTGGTTCTAACTGGATGGACCTTGTCCTGCCTCCATCTTGCTTTGCTCAGGGTAGTTGGAGACTTTGTCTGGAGACTTCCTGACTCAGGCAGTGCCTGCCAGTTCCTGGTCTCAGTGCTGTTTCTGAGGCTCCATTCCCACTAGACTGGGAAATCCTGACTCCCATTTATGGGCTGTCGGGCTTGGCCTGGGGGCCTGTGTGGTCAGCTTGGCTGGGCTACGGGCCAGCGACCACTCACCCCTAACTAGCTGCTGCTGTGAAGGGAGGTTGCAGGCGCAATGAACGTGGGGACCAGCTGGCTCGTGTAAAGGAGATTACCCCGGAGTGTCCTGAGCGCGTCAGCTGAAAGAGCGCATCTCCTGAAGGGCAAGACCGAGGTTCCCCAAGGCGGAAGGGACTCCACCTGTGGACGCAGCGTCTACGCCTGGACAGGAGCTCTGGCCTGCCCCTGGGGAAGGCCCGCTGGCACAGCGGGATTGCAGGCCCTGACTGACACTGGGCCCACTGTGGACTGAACATTTGTGTCCCCCAGATCCATATGTTGAAATCCTGACCTCCAAGGTGATGGCCTTAGGAGGTGGGGCCTTTGGGAGGTGATCAGGTCACGAGGGTGAAGCCCTTGGATAGGACGAGCGCCCTTATGAAAGAGGCCCCAGAAAGCTCCCTTGCCCCTTCCACTATGTGAGGACGCAGCAAAATGACTAACTCTATGACCTGGGCATGGTGATGCCCAGCTGTAGGCCCAGCTCATTGAGAGGCTGAGGTGGGAGGATTACTTGAGGCCTGGAGTTTGAGGCCAGCCTAGGCAACAAAGTGAGACCCTTCTCTCTAAAAAAATAAGTAATAAATAAATAACAAGACCGTTAGGCTGAATTCGGAGGCCAGTGGAAAAGTCCATGGGGGCTTGACCTTTGGACCCTCAACCTTCCCCCACTTTGGGGCCCTTGTACACAAACAGCCAAAACTCAGTATCCTGCTCTTGCAGGGTATTCCGGCTTATGCAAGATAGCCCCGCACTCCCTTTGGGGCAGGCAGTGCCCAAATCTGCCCATAGAAACCCTGAACACTCCCCATTTCTGGGTTGATGCCACCTTGGACTCAGTGCGTCTGTACGCAGATGTTAAAATAAACTTCTTTTCACCTAGCCTGGCCTTGTGCATTTTCTAACAAAGACTAACTCTATGAACCAGACGCTGAATCTGCCAATGCCTTGATCTTGGACTTCCCAGCCTCTAGAACTGTAAGAAATAAACATCTGTTGTTTATAAGTCACCCAGTCTATGCTATTTGTTACAGTAGCTCAAATGGACTAAGTTGGGGCCCTTCTGAGTGTTCAGGTCAAATCTGGGCTCAGTAGCTGGTGATGCTTCCCCAGAAGATGGCCTGGGTGTGGCCCTAGGTGCCACATCAACAACATGTCACCCTCCTGGCCTGGGTATGTCTCTGCCAAGCAGTTTTAAGCTTCTCTTGTGGCATTTGGGTTTGGAGAAGGTTCCTTCTTCTGCAGCAGCATTTAGATATAGCTAAGAATGTCATTGACTCACTCCTTGGCCTGGTAAACAAAACCAAGAAGTAACACTCATGCTGGCCGAGCCAGGTGGCCCGGGTCCCTGTCCTGGTCCAGGGGCAGTGTCGGTGGGCTGCTCCTTGCCTGTGGCCTCATCTCCCTCACCTGGAAATGAGGGTAAAAGTGCCCACCTCAAACACTCATTGTAAGGACTAAATGACCACAAAAATATAAGACAATTAAAATGTGCCTGGCATGTAGTAAGGCCTTGCTACATTTTACCTATCATGTTATTTGACCTTTATTATAGTAAAGTATCTGGGAAAAAGCCAAACTTCAGTTACTGAGCTGTTTGCCTCATGCATCAGTTTTCTAGAGGTCTTTGTAGATTCCCTTTGCATGAAAATTGTGATATTTGGCTATAAAATAAATTCGTGCTAAACAACATACTGTTAGGAAATGCGATGTTGGCAAACCTCTTAAAATCAGAGAAATGGCTTTTACTGGAATTATCAGTGTCAGGGAGAAAAAAAATCACATCCTGAATGTCACAGTTTCCCATGCAGGGCTCAGTCCCGCACGTGTGTACACACCGGGAGATTTACCGTGGGATTGGCTCACCGCATTACAGGCAGGAGTTCCGTGGTTTCTTACCTTGCGAGCTGGAGCAGCAGGCAAGCTGGCCGAGTAATTCAGTCTGGGTCCGAAGGTCCAGGAACCAGGAGCTCTCATGTCTGAGGGCAGAAGATGGACGTCCTGGCTCAGGGAGACAGAGAGAGAGAGAGAGAGAGAGAGAGAATTCTCCCTTCTTCCGACTCTGATTTCCGTCTGGGCCCTCAAAGGACGGGATGGTGCCCGTCCACACTGGTGAGGGCAGGTCTTCTTTACTCAGTCTCCTGATTCAAATGCCAGCCTCTTTGAGAAACACCCTCACAGACCCACCCGGAAATAATCTCATACCAGCTATCTGGGCACCCCTTAGCCCAGTCAAGTTGACATAAAATTAGCCGCCACAATGTGGAAATTGTGGGCCATTTTAGCGTGCGAAGAAAAACGTGTCCTCAGTGGCTACAACTGGATTCATCCACATTCTTCCCTGTTTTCTTCACCAGACCAAGGTGAGCGTATATCCTTGCCCGCCAACAGGTCTCCATGAATGACAGGACAGGGGAGACATGCGCATGAGACCTCACTGAATGGGCCTGCGCACATGTTGGTGCCTCCACAAACTGACGTCAAAGTGTCTTTTCCTATTTCCTAAGGGCGACAAGGCAACCAACACACGTGTGCACACCCAGCTCTGCTCCTGCGCCTGGGATTCCAGCGACAAGCAGAGCAAAGGGCTGCCCGGGGCTGAGAGCTGAGACCCTGGTAGCTTCATCTGAACGGCAAACAAAATGTCAACTAGTCCCTTCCTGCGGCCTTGATCGCCATTCTTCCTGGAGTGTAGGTTACATTCTGTGACCTCCAGCCTTGTCTTTCAATCAAGGGATTTTGCCAAGAGCATGTTGTGCTTTCTGAACAGAGTCTCTGGCGTGACCTCTGGGGCACCATATTAGTTTGCTTGGGCTGCCGGAACAGAATGCCACAGACGGGGTAGCTTGGACGACGGAAAGGTATTTTCTCACAGTTCTGGAGGCTGGAAGTCTGAGGTCGAGGTGTCAGCAGGGCCGGCTTCTTCAGAGCCCTCTCTCCTTGGCTCGCAGATGCCGCCTTCTCCCCCTTGTGTCCTCACATGGTTGTACCTCTGTGTACCTGTGTTCTAATCTCTTCTTATAAGGACACATGTCCTGTTGGATTAGGGCCCACCCATGTGGCCTCATTTTGACTTACTAACTCTTTACTCTATTCCCAAATACGGCCACCTGCCAAGGTACTGGGAGTTGGGTTTGAACATGGGGACTGGGGAGAGACCCCATTCAGTCCTTGACAAGCAGGTTTTCCTACGTTCTCAGCAACAGTGTGGCCAGTTTCTCTTTTCCTGTAGAGCCAAGAGCACTGAATACCGCCACTGTCTTCTCTTCCTGCAGTGTCAAAATTAATCGGTTTTGTACTGGCAAGAATTATTTTTTGCTTGTTCTGGGAAAAAAAAAACACCCTATGGATTTACCTGGAGAAGCCAAGGTTTGGTCTTTGAAAACGAGCTCCTGGCCCTTCCTGCACCAACTGGCAAAGTGGCCTCATAGTCACTGCTCCGGGCCAGGGCTAGGGGCTCCAGCAGTCAAGGTCGATCCTGCCCCGAGGTCACTGTGGGCCCTGCCTGGCGCCTTCAGCCTGGCTCTGGGCATTTGCATCTTCCGGCCCCTGGCGTTGTGTTTACAACCTCTCCCAAGTCGCTGGGGCCACATGGCTCCTTTCTGCCTCTGTGAGTCATTTTGAGCCATGTATTCTAGCTCTGAGTTTTCGGGAGAAAATGCAATACCATAATAACAAAGAAAATGCAAATTTAACACATGTACACTCTAAGAGGCAAATGATATGCAAATGCACCGGCTCAGGTGAGCTGGCTGGCTGGCCCTCACAGCTCAGGCTCAACCTCGGGGCCTGCGGTGACTGCAATGGACACGGGTGGCTTCTGGGAATCTCTGTGATCAACCTCACTGTGCACGTCCGTAAAATTTAGTCGTAAGTGGGCTTGTTGCTCTTTCCTTTGTCGATGCATACGCCCTGGAGGACCCCACGACAGATGGCCAGGGACTCTCAGACCAGCGACTGCACTCCAGCCTGGGTGACAGAGCAAGACCCTGCCTTGAAAAAATAATACATAAATAAATAAACAAATAAATAAACAAAAGCTTGATGAATACACGCGAGTATCTTATCATCTACTGTGCAAGGAGGTGGGGACTTACCTGAAGGTTCTGTGGGCAGATGGGGAGGATCATATTACACCCACCCACCGCCCCCAGCAGCTTCCCTCCACTGACCTCTCTCCCCCCAGGGAGCTGGGCTCTGGGACCCACCACTCTCTGATCCCAGCTCCAGCCCCCCACCCCACTCCCCAGCCTCTGACCTTCACTTAGGGGATGAGCCCAGGCTCCTCTCCTGTGTTCCTGGAGAGCAACTATCATCTGGCCACTCGGACACAGCCTGCCAGGGGCTTGGCCCCCGGAGGCCCCAGAAACACACTTCCCAGGAAGAGCCGGGCAAGCCCTTTCTCTAGGCTTCCGTTTTGGCTCCTGAGATGGGGAGGACACTCGGACCTCTCCCAGCCCGCAGGAAGGGCCAAGGGGAGGTCCCCATGTGGAGCCCCGAGGGGAGCCTGAGGGAGGATCAGAGCCTGCAAGGCTTGTCACGCCCCCACACCCCCACAGTCACCGCAGTCCGTGGCCCCAGCCAGAGCTCAGCCCTGAGCCTGGGAGAAGTGGCTTCTGCGTTGGCCGAGGCAGAGTATGGGCAGGGTACTGGGGTCGTCTGTGTGTCTGCGTGACTGTGAGCAGCCTCCTTAATAGCTGGGAACCTCAGTTTCCCCATCTATAACACGGAAATGCTGTCACTGCCTCTGCGGAGTTCCTGTGGAGGTTAAATGAGATGTGCACATACTGCCCTTTACGGCCGCGGTGGTGGCTGAGTCTCGTGCCTGGCACCTGTTCACCTGTTCTTCGCTAACAGAACAAGCAGGACCTTTGTCCTGGAAGGTAATGTAGCTGACTCGATAACAATATTTTTAACCTCCCTTGCAACTCAGAGTGGACCTGTGACAATTTCTGACCATTAAGATGTAAAAGGCAAAGGTGAGGTATCTGACACATACTCTTTTGTCCCTTCGTCCTTCCCTTCATCCTGCCTGGAATGCAAACTTGGTGGCTGGAGCTAGGGCAGCCGCCTTGAAAGCATGTGGATGCAGGTCATGCCATGAGGTTAGCAGAGAAACGGATCGGGGCCTGGTCCCTGGTGTCACTGCGTGCCACCCCATCAACCCCAGACTGCTCACCTTGACGTGCTTTGATGTGGAAGAAAAAACCCAAACCCTTCTGTTCGTGGAGACACTGTTTTGGGCTTTCTGTTACCAGCAACTGACACAAACCTTAACTGACACACAGTAAGTACTCAACAAACAGCAGCACTGTTTTTGCTTTTGCTGGAGGGGTTTAGACTTTATTTAAATATCATTTACTGTCCCAGAACATTCGAAGCCTTCCTCACTCAGCCCCAGGACTCCTCTGTGTCTGGACTTCTCTCCTTGGCTTGTCCTCTGTCTCCCTTGCTGTGTCCTCCTTGTCTCTTGACCTCTAAACAGGTAGATTCTGTGGCACCGGCTCTCCTCGGCTGTCTACACCCCCACGCTGGGTGGTCCCCCAGCCCTCGAAAGCCATGTCTACCCTGACGGCTCCCAGATGGGACCTCCAGCCCTGCCACCGCCTGAGCTCCTGACTCACAGACCCCCTTGGGTACTAAACAGCATCTTGGGCTGACACACCCACAACCAAACTCCCGTTTCCTTCCCAGCCCCGGGCGCCTCTGCATCTGCCCCATCCCAGTGGCATGACCTGAGCCTGGGGTCAGCCCCGACTCCTCTCACGCGCCATTCCAACGAGCCCGCAGATCCCATCGGCTCAACGTTCAAAACAGAGCCGGACTCGCCGCGCCTCCCACCTGTCTTCCCTGGACAACGGTGGGGTCTTCTCACCAGCCCCGACCTGTGCCACCGCTTGCGGGCCGTGACGGCAAACCGGGTGTTTCCAGTGACCCTGCAGCGCTCCTGCGGGCCAGGCATGGGTGCCGCTGTCCTCCCCGTCGGAGGGACGAAGCTGCCGTGGCCCGGGGCCTGTTCGCCTGCAGGACCTGCTCTTCACACCAGCTCCTCCCGGGCAGAGGCCCTCACGAAGGCCCAGAGCCGCATGGCTGGCAGCCCCTGGGCCTCGAAGGGCAAAGGGCGAGGGGGTCCCCGGGTGGGCAGGAGACCCTCGGGGCCGTGGGCCACTCTGGACGCTGAGGAGCTCAGGACATCATCTGAGGAGCGACGGGTGGCGACCACGGGGCTGGGGGCCCAGGGGGAGGATCTGCAGGCCCGCTGGCTCTCTGCATGTGGGCAGTGAGGGGCAGCAACAGGGTGACCTGAGCAGCTTGGCGGGGGCCGGGCAGGGGCCAGGCGGGGGCTGCCTCTCACCAAGGCCACGGCCCCGTGAGGAGCCAGCTTGGGCCGAGGTGAGGTGAGGTGAGGGAGGCAGCCATGCTGAGCTGCCGGGGCCGTCTGGTGTTCCCACAGGACATCAGAGCTGGGCTCTCAGGGGCAGTGATGCTTGACTCTCACCGAGCCGTGGTGTCCCTACAGACTGAGGCCTTCCCCAGCAGGGCCAAGCGGTGCAGCCGAGGGCGCGGCTGCTGACAGGAGGAGGAGGAAGGTCACAGGGTGGGAGAGAGTGACCGGAGGCTTGGGAGAGCAAGGTCATGTCTGGTGCGGGGGCAGGCAGGGTGCCCGGGGCCTGGGGAGTCAGCACCAGGCCCCAGGGCACAGGTGGGGTTCCCAGCCCGGTGGGCAGCACCACCCCTGCTGCCCCGTGCCCCTGCAAGACCCCATCCCTCAGTGGGACCAGCAGAGGGAGCCAGAGGGCAGGACCCTGACGTCTGACCGCCTGTCCTTCTAGGCCCACATGTGGCATTACTGCCCCTGTGCTTTTGTTTTAGGCAAGACAAAGGACCTGGGCAGAATGATAAGAACTACAAACAGAGGGACACGCCGGGGTGGAAGGAGAATGCACGTGGCCCTGTGTAAACTGATCCCAGGACACAGAGCAAACAACGACTCTGAGAGACCACGGGGAGTCAGCCCCCTCCCACAGCAGCCTGACACACAGCAGTCTGACCCTGGGAGGTCACAGTCGCTCCAGTCCCCAAGGCAGGCCCAGAACCCAAAGCTGGGGTGCTTGAGCCCTTGTCCTGCCCCTGACACCACCCACGAGGATGCCTTTGCCGGCCCACTGGAGCCACCTGCCTTTTATGGCACTGGATGTCCATGCATGTCGGGCGGGGCAGGGCCAGGGAAAGGGGCCAAAATGAGCATAGGGCTACAAAAGCACCTGGAACAGGAGCGAGGGGCAACAGCGTGCCGCTCCGGGCGGGCTCGGCCCCAGCTCCTGCGTCTTCTGCCATCTCTGCACATCCCCCTCCTGCTGGCTGGGAGGATGACATTCCTCCATTGGAAATGTTCGCGGTGGACCCACTGTGTGCCAGGCGCACTTCCAGGCAGCATCGGTGAGCAGGCCTGTCACAGGCGCTTGTGTTCCAGGCAAGGAGGGCAACAGGCAGAAAACAGGACCAGCAAGGAGCTGAGTGGCAGGAGGGGCACAGGCAGGGCAGGCGGAAGTGCCAGGAGGGCCGCAGCTTCACCGGGAGACCAGGGCCATTGCGCGAACTGAGGTGGGAGCCCTGGCACCTTTGAGAACGTCCGGGAGGCCAGTGTGGCCAGGGAGGGGGTGGGACCTCAGTGTGTGCACTGAGGGGCCAGCAAGGACGAGGGTGGGGGAGCGGGTGCTTGGAATGTCCGGTCTGCGGCTGTCCCAGGCCTTGGAGCCGGGAGTGGGGACTGTGGCGCAGGGGTCCTAGGGGCGGGGGCAGTTGAGGGGCCTTAGTTTCCCTGGGGCGGGAAGCCCTGGCCTCCCGGGTTGTCAGGGTTGTCAGGGTCGCCGGCTCCTCTCTCCCTCCTGGAGCTCCTTTGATCTCTGCGGGGTCCTGGCGCACAGGGAAGCCTCTGAGGCAGCGCCCACATCTCCAGTTACACCTATTAACCTTTACCTACATTCCCAGCAGCGCTTTAAGGTGATTTTAAGAGAATTTGTTCTGGGAAAGGCTGTAAATCAACCCCACCCCCCTTGCCCAGTTCCTCTAGGCACAGAGGTCCAGAGCCACCACGTGCCCTCACTGGCTTCGTTCTCAGGAACAAACGCACGATAAGCAACACTTGTGGGTGGGGAACCTGCGGCCTGGGCGCCACATGTGGCCTCTGGGTCCTTGAGTGTGGCCTTTTGACTGACTCCAAATTTTAAAGAAAAAATCCTTTTAATAAGGCCGGTTTCCACCAGGTCCTTGGATTGTTGCATCACCATTTTCTTCTTTAATCAACAGACCAAAATGTATTTTGATACAAATATTAACTAACGTCTTTAATAATATCAAGCACTCAGACCTCTCTCTCCCCCTCGCGCACACACAGAGGAAAGGCCACGTAAGCGGCGCCGTCTACAAGAGGAGGCCTCCCAGAAACCCACCATGACGCACCTTCGTCTTGGACTTCCAGCCTCTGAAACTGGGAAAACCAACTCCTGCTGCTGCAGCTGCCCAGTCTGCAGTGTCTTTTTCTAGCGTCCCTCCTCCCGGGAGACTGACTCACACGCTCTTTTTCAACAAGGGCACCCACTTTGCCACTGCTACGAGCAACATCCCAGTCCATGACAACTGCACTTCAGGCCCCAAACATAAAGACAGATCCATCTGTAATTAAATAATTCAAGGGCCCGGCGCGGGGGCTCACGCCTGTAATCCTAGAACTCTGGGAGGCTGAGGCGGGAGGATCCCTCGAGGTCAGGAGCTCGAGACCAGCCTGAACAAGAGCGAGACCCCATCTCTACTAAAAATAGAAAGAAATTAGCAGGACAACTAAAAATATATATAGCAAAAATTAGCCGGGTATGGTGGCATGCGCCTGTAGTCCCAGCTACTTGGGAGGCTGAGGCAGGAGGATTGCTTGAGCCCAGGAGTTTGAGGTTGCTGTGAGCTAGGCTGACGCCACGGCACTCTAGGCAGGGCAACAGAGCAAGACTCTTTCTCAAAAAAAAAAAAAAAAATTAAATAATTCAAGTGTATGGCAGTGTTATACCGTGAAACCCTCATTTACCATGATTTATCACAAAAGCTTTGTAAAAAAAATGTAGGCAATGCAATCTGCTGCAATGCTTTATTATATTTAGAAGTCTACAAATTTGAGCTTTTAAGAAAGATTCACAAAATATTCACCTGAAACCACATTTCTGGTTCATCAAATTTTAAATATATTTTACTGTACTCAACAATATATTCTAATGCTGTCTAAAACACAGCCAAAGTATTTTTCTTTATTCATTTATACACATTCTGGAATTTTTTGCAAACCAAGATTAAGATAAAAAATATTAACAAAACTACCCAATTATAATTACTATTTGCCCATACACTGAACTATTTTCTGTAGCTTTATTTCTTATCTTACTCAATTTTAATTCTGTACACTGTATCGATTTATAAACACACTTAGGGAATTCTCATCTTACATTTCTCATAAATTCAAACAGCAACACCTTGTCAAAAGATAAAATTAATTTGCTTGGCAATGTGGAAGCTTAGGTTTGTTAAAAGCACTCACTAAAAATATTTTTAAGTTTATAGATCATACAAAATAAACAATTTACAAAGGGACAAATTACTTTAAACATTATTTTGAAATCACCTTAAATGCAGAAACAGAAATGAAGCCATCTGTCAAATCAGACACCAGTTGTGTTGGGTCTTTTGTTGTTATTCTTTGCTCGCTTTCCAATGACGTGTGTGGTCAATGTCATTTCTGCAGGCCCATCTAACATCAGATGAGCTGGTGGCCCATGTGTCACCTGGAGACCTCTCCTCCCCCCGACGGAGCCGCTCAGTCCCTGGAGAGGTGGGAGGAGCCGCTGCCTCCAGGCCCAGCTGCTGGAACTAAAGGTTCCAGGAACATAAAGGGGGAACTCATGGCTGTGCCAAAAGCAGGGCGCCCGAAGGGAGTAACGCAAAATAGAAATTACGATAAAGCTTCTACTACATCAAAAATAAGAATTTCTCCAAAGAAATATTAAAAATCAGAAATATATATAAAGCATGTGAAAAAGTAGCAAAACAATCTGCAAAACTGTCTGGTCTCCATCGCAGCCTGTGACGTGGTCGCTGCTTCATTTAAAGAGGAGGAATTTCTCCAGGAAACATACATCATGACATCAATACTAAGAACCATAGCGATCCTAAAGAGAGAACCAAAACGAAAGTTTATCAGCACTCAGCATCAACCCCTCGTTCCCACACGCTGAATGCTCGGCGTCACCAAAGCTGACACTGGACCGGTGCAGAGCACCCTGTTTCTGGCCCCGATGCAGAGCTGCATTCTGAGCATGCAAGTGGCTGCAGGCTGGCAGTGCCGCGCGTCCCAAGGCTGAGGACTGCGCACGGGCTTTGGGAACCACCTGGGATTCACGTCTTGCCTCTGCCACCGAGGCCACGGCCCTGGGATTGTGCACAGGGAGCAGGGCACCCAGGCCACATGCTGAACCCTCTGGGAAGCAAGTGTGACAGGAGGACAGAGAAACAAATCGGAGTTAGAAACTAAAATTTTGGCTCAGCTGGTGATCTTGCATAAGTGACTTAACCTCTCTGTGCCTCCATTTCTTCACCTGTAAAATGGGGATATATTAATAAAAAGAGAGTAACCTATAAAATGGAGATGACTGTCTGTAAAATAGGGATGTTTCTACTTGGAAGGGCGGACGTGGGCTCAGCTGACCTAAGGGACATGAAGGAGCAGCGTGTGTCTGGGGCCGAGGGCACGCTCCCCAGCGGGAGGCGCCTCCGCACGCTCCCAACCCACAGCTTTGGCAGCCCAGGCCGAAGCCTCCCTCCCTCTAGCCACGTTCACACTAGTAACAGAAGCCTGTGCAAACGGCTCGCCGTAGACAAGAAGGTGCAAGAAACAAGCCTTTTGTACGTACGAGTATGTTCCGTCTTCCTTTTTTTTTTTTGCAAGTATGAAATGACATTTATTGAGGAAGGACAGGGGTGGCTTACAGAGTGAGAGCAAGATACGTTCACCACAGAATGGCGAATAGGCCTCTTCTCCTAACAAAAAGGCCCCATCGTCCCTTATTTAAAAGACTGAAACACAATCTAAATGGCCAACTTGGGGAGTAGAAAGATAAATTACACGTATTTTCACTCAACATAATGTTGTTTCAGAAGAATTTTTAATTATATGAAAATGCTCGTAACGTTATCGAGGAAAGTGGGACATAAAACCACATAGACAATATAATCGCTTTTTAATTTTAAGAAGATAGGTATAGAAAGATATGCTTAGAAATCTATTTTCTGGCCAGGTGCAGTGGTTGACACCTGTAATCCCAGCACTCTGGGAGGCCGAGGCTGGAGGATCACTTGAGGTCAGGAGTTTGAGACCAGCCTGAGCAGGAGTTTGACCCCATCTTTATGAAAAACAGAAACATTAGCCAGGCATGGTGGTGTGCACCTGTAGTCCCAGTTATTCAGCAGGCTGAGGCAGGAGGATTGCTTGAGCCCAGGAGTCTGAGGCTGCAGTGAGCTGTGATGATGCCACAGCACTCCAGCCTGGGCGACAGAGTGAGACTCTGTCTCAAAAAAACCCACAAAACTATTTTTTCTTTTTTTAGATGTGCTTAGAAATCTAGAACTAAAAATATAGCAAACCATTAATGGAAGTTATCCCTATAAAGTAGGATTATGGATACTTTAAATTTTCTTCTTAATATTTCTGTGTTCCAATTTAGAAAAAAGTTGGATAATGATCATGACAATTCCTGTAATAATTCCCCTAGAGTCATAAATTAGAAAATTTTAAACAAATATAAAATTGTAATTTCTGATTTTCATAATGTCCTGGGTTATACTGTAGTAAACACATAAATCAAATAATATACAATCTAATTTTCTAGCAATGGAAGAGTGGGCTAAATTTAATCTCATTTTCAAAATGATGAACCGTCACACTCAGTGAGCACCATCCCCGTTTCACTGACCTGAATTGAAGTCATGACTCCATTAGCAAAGACAGAGAGTTTTCCAGCAACGGACCTCACTCCCTGCTTGAACTGCGCCATGTCGGGGGCGTTGGGCAGCACGCTGGAGAGGCTGTAGTTCCCTGCACACACAGAGCAGACGTCGGTGTCACTGCCAGGGCACTCAATGGCTTCAGAGAACCCAGATCCCACCCTCCTGCTTCCTCACAAGCAGCAGCTGTGGTGGAGGGGGAGGGCCCTGCAGTGGGGTCAGGACTGGGGTTAAAGTGCCAGCCCAACCCCAGACTAGCTGCAAGACCCCATGCGAGAGAAGGGATAGCACAGGGGTCTTAACACCACCATGGGTTTAAATCGTGGCACTGCTTCTGAAGAACTTCCTTGCCCTCTCTGGACCTGTTTCCTCAGGGTGCTTGGCACGGTCCTGGCAGGTAAGGATTCCCCACTGGCAGATGGGCAGATATTGATGGCTTTAGTCTGCTCAGCATTGCTTCCTCCTCTTCTAGGTAAAAGCACTTCTCACCTCCTCTGGGGACCACCTCTCCTCTCCCCTTCCATAGGGGTAGGCACATGATCCAGGCCTGACCAATCAGAGCCTTCCCTGGGATTCATGTATACTCAAAGGAGAGGAGTCATTTGCTTGCTCTGGGGTTACTGGCAGGGACAAAGCGAAGCTGCAGCTGTCTGTGACTACAGCTGTCCCCCTCCCACTCACTTGGACAAAGGAAGCCTGTACAAGCAAATGAGGCTCATCCAGGGAGGTGAGCCAAATGGGCCAGTCTGTCCCCTTGATGCTGTCTGACTGTGACTTGGTAGCCAGACTTCCCAAGCACCGAAGTCCACACTTCCACCTTCTTTACTCAGGCTAGTGTTAGCTGGGTTTCTCTTGCTTACATTTTGGTTGCCCTGACATAAACATCACTGTTATTGTCACCAATGTAGGTAAAGCTTGTCAGTGTCATCACACATAACCACAGGTTCATAATAAACTTCTGTCACACAATTGTCGTGAGATGCGAGAAGGGCTCAGTGACTGCGACCTGAATGCGAACCCTGGAGGCCCTCAGGGGTAGCCAAGCCCATCTCTCCCCTGGGCCACACACATGACACCACCCGCCCCTTACAAAACAGAAACCCTTGGCCAGGACTCTTTCTAAGAACAAAACAGAACTGACGGGTTAATCTTCAGCACTGATCTCGCCTAGAAGAGACGGTGTATCCCTCACAGCACCGTGCCCGGGCCCCCTCCTCCCCACCTCCGGCTGACTGTTCAGAATTTCGCAGGCTTTTGCCAATGACAGCAGAAGCCCAGCACCGTTGACAGGATCTGGGTGCTGCCTCTCCTGAGGGCTGCCCAGGCAGGCTGCAGGGGACAGGTGGCAGCAGTCAAAGACAGCCCAAGTGCACTCAGGTTCTACAATGGCCTCTGGGAAATGACACCTCCAGCCACCTGCTCAGGAAAAGGGTCGCTGACCCACAGACTAGCCAATTCCCCTCTCCTGACTGTTCCTGTATCACCCGAAGTGTACCAGGTACTGAGCACCCCGCCACAGATCTGCTTTTCCATGGCCCACCACCCACTGGGGAAAACAGACAATTAACTGATAACGTCACTGAAGTATGACCTGTGCTGTCTGGAGGGGACACAGAGCAAACAAAGGTGGGCGGCTGGGAGGCAGCTGCAGGGGTCCAGGCAGGCGGGGAGGGAGCTGAGCCTAAGTGGGTGTAGGTGGCAGATCAGGAGCAGACAGGTCTGCGTGTCCTGAGGAGGCACCTGTCATGGGGAGCACTGACCGAGCGGCTGAGGGAGGCTGGGAAGGAGAGAGATTATGGATGATTCCCAGGGTTCTGGTTTGAGGGGCCAGGAAGATGGGGGCTTCTCTCTCTGAGACGGAGGGGAAGGTGAGTCCCGCAGTGGTTGGCGGTTGGGGGGAAGGCTCTGTATCGGTCAGGACAGGACAGGTGACACTGCACTAACAAAAAACTGCAACTGAAGTTCACTGTGCCCAATGCGAGTCAGCAGGGGTTCTGCTTGTGACAGTCACTTGGGATCCAGGCCCATGGGGCCACCTCTTAATTTGAGCTACCTTGGCAACCACACAGGGAAGAAACATGGTAACACACACACGAGCTCTGAAAGCTCGTGCGGGAAGCAGAACATGTCCCCACTGTAGCCTGGCCCTGGCCACGAGACCAGCCTGCGCTGGCTGGTAGGCAGGCACTCCTGCTCAGCGACATCCTTGGTTCATTCGTCAGCACCCATCCCTGCATTCACCAAACCCTTGCCGGTGGCTTCCTCTACGGGACTGTCAGGTGCCAAGGGCGTAGAAATGAAGAGGGGACAGGTCCCACACCCAGAGAACTCCCAGTGCAGCTAGGGGAGACAGTCGTCAGTGGCCTCACTGCCTGGGTGAGGCACAGGCTGGCACAAAGGGCCTAGCCGGCCCCGGGTGTGGGGGTGGAGCTGTCTGGATAGATGGGGAGGAGCGTTCGAGGCTCTGAGGCCCAAGAAATCCCAGTGTGCCCGGGGTGACACAAGCTCATGCCAAGCTGGAGCCAGCCATAAGCAGCAAACCACGATAATGAGGCTGGAAAGGCCAATGGCAAGATGGCCCTGAAGGCAGGTGCTGGGCGGTGGGGGGCCGCACTCCAGCCCGAGGGGGGGGCCTGGACTGTGCTCTGGAAGACCCCACTGGGAGGAGTGAGGAGAGTGGGGGCAGGCAGGACGGAGCAGGAGGACCAAGCAGGGGCTGTGGCCACAGTGCAGGCGCCTATGGGGACTCACTGACGCCTGGGAGCGGCACAGGCCTGTGGGGTGCTGGGGGTGGGGGGAACAGTCCAGGAGGACTCCCAGGCTCCTTACAGTATGAATTTTTAATGGATACCATGTTCCAATTTCCCTGAAATGGAGACAAATCAAGAGAAAAAGTGTTTCCAAGATTATGAGAATAACAAGTTTAGTAACGAACAAAAGCTCTCTAACGGCTACTTCCAGCGACAGGTGTAACAGACAGCGCTTGCTGAACTCGTCGAGCCTGCCCCTCAGCTGCCGAGGCCACAGACAGCCGAGACGTCTGAAAAGTGAGTGCAGCAGCAGCAGCCGAACCAATCACTCGGCTACAGAGGAGCGCGGTGCTTCCCGGGCCTGGAGCCCCGCAGAGGCACGCTCCGCTCCTCCGACTCTGGGCCACAGCAGGGAGACAAGGAGGGGCCAAGGGGCCCTCCAGATGCAGGGGACAAAGGCAAACGACCTGCTGGGTGCCCAGGAATGGTCCGCAGTGCCCCTGGCTCTCCCAGGCGGACTTGGTACGGAGAGGGGCAGCCGGGTTTCAAGCTCCCTTTGTTGTGATGTGGCTCTCACAAAGCTACCTCTGCTCTGTCATCTGATGCCCAAGTGCCCCGTCCCCACCTGCCTGAGACAGGGCCCAGGTGACGGAAGTCACACGGCCCCGCCAACCCTGCTCCCTGGAGTGCTCTGGGCACTTACACGCAGGTCCCACTCAGGCCCTCAGCAACTCTGAAGGGGATGACCGTGCTCTCAGGTTAGACCACATCCCCAGGAAGGATCTTACTTCACAGAAGCCACTTCAAATTGGAACTTCCTTTTTTATTTCTTCCCCTTCGAAGGAATTATAAAGGTCTGCTATGACCTACTTAATGACACTGACATTTCACACACAGGGGGAACACTCAAAGATAAGGAACACAGAATAGTTTCAGAATAGTGTCTCAAGACTAGTTTTTGCTCTTTGCTGAAACGTACTCTAAGTAAAAAATAAATATTTAATAAAAGTTGCTTGATGTGCTTACATTTACAGTGGTTATTAACGCATCTTTTATGATGCCCCTCTCCCCCATGGAAGATGCAGCAAGAGGACAGCGCGGTCTGAACCGGTAGGGTCTGGGACGGAGGCAGGGGAGGGAGGATGAGCCCTGCGAGGCAATCGAGGTAGGGTCTGGGACGGAGGCAGGGGAGGGAGGATGAGCCCTGCGAGGCAACCGACTGGCCGGGAGGGGCAGGGGACAAGGTCTTTGGGTGGCCTCACACCCCGCCCACCAGAGTTTGTCTAGGACCCACACATGGTCAAAACACTTAACAGACCTTTGTTTTCTACTGTTCCCTCCAAGGGAAGAGGAGGGTAAACAAAGGCTGGCCACACCTTTCCTCCAACTGGGAAGGTTGCTCTCAGTTGATCCCCAAACTTTTTTTTGTTTTAAACAAATAATAATGTTTCAGAGTAAAACTCCCAGAGACTTGAATTACAAAAGCATGCACTGAGGAGGTGGATTTTCTACAACACAGGTCTCTGGACTGACCTGCCAGCTGTGCCAGGGCTTTTCAAGGTGGCCCAGCCCTGACCCCTGAGGACAGCGGGGCTGGGAGTGGGGTCCATTCAAAGGCGGCCAGAGCACCTCTTTGTATGGGGTGGTCACAAAAGACAGATGTCCTGACAAAAGGCCAGGGTATGAAAAATTTGGAGATGAGAACACAAGCCAGTGAGCCTCACTGTCCCCACTAAGACGCAGGGAATGCCCAGTCGGCACACGGCTGACCGAGGGCAGCAGGTCCCTCTGCTTCAGGCTGGGGGTGGGGAGAGAAAGCACAGGGTGTGTGCCTGCCCAGAGAGTGGCTCACAGGAGTCATGGCCCTGGCTGTCCCCCTGCACCCTCCACCCTCACTGGTGGCAGACATGCTGGGCTTGCCCACTCTGGCCGTGGTCCCTGGTTCCTTGAAGGGCCACCTGCCTCTCTGCCCACTGGCAGTTCACTCTGCCAGCTGCTCTGCTAGGACACAGCCCTGGTTCACCAGGTGCCACCTAGCTAGAACGCTCCTTCCTCCCACTGTAGCATGGCAACCTGGCAGTGCACACCACAGCCACAACAGGTCTCCAACATCCCAAACCTCGACACACAATGTCCCACTCAGACCTTCTCTGTCGAGGCTGTTTCTCTTTGGGCTCAGAAAACAGTTGGTTTCTGTGCTGTAAAGCCAAGTGGCTGTCCATGCTGGCTATGCTATGGGCTTCCTAGAGCCACGCCCAGCTCTAGGGCTGGAAACAAGGGGTGCAGAGGGCACCAGGCCCAGAATGCCTGGCTCCTGGGTCCTCCCTCCCCTTGTCTCTCCTGCTGACAAGTGGATTCCTAAAATGACCTCAGAGGGCTGCCCCTCTAATGTTAACCACAGGGCCTCCCTCACACCTGCGGCCTGGCACTCCCACAAGGCCTTCCTGACTCTAGGGATGCAGAGGTGGAAGAAGAGGGTGGTGCAGTTCTGGACGGCATGTGAGGGGCCCACGTTCAGAGGACCCCGCCTGGGCTCACAGGCTGCTTCATCCTTGCCCAGCCCTGGGATGACCAGACACCAGCTCACTGGGGTCTGAACCCTAGAGAGGGATGGGGAGGTAAGCAATTCCTCTCTGCCTGCCCACTTCCAAAGCTGTGTCCTGCCTTCCCTGGAGGACTGACCCTGGTGGAGTCATCTCTGCCCAGCCGTGGTACCTACGAGGGTCCTGAGAGGCACCTGTTGTGTGCCAGACACGGGGTAGGACACTTTACATACAGCATCTCATCCAAGACTCATTACAACCCTGTGCAGCAGGCATCATCCCCCCACTTTAGAGAGGAGGAGACTGAGGCTAAAAGCGCCATAACACCCTCCAGTGCTCACAGCTGTGGAGTGGTTGGCGTCACAGGGAGCCCAGGGCCACCCACCTCCAATGCTAAGACACTCCGTGGGATCTGACACCACGTTCACACTAAGGTAGAAAACATTCATCTATGACAATGACTTGCCAGGTCACTCTGGGGATATTGCTTAAATTTCTTTCTTTCTTTTTTTTTTTT
>RJWJ010014439.1:0-37917 GCA_004363605.1 Indri indri | reverse complement strand
TATGGGCAATTGGAGCTTAATTGCATGGAGAACACATCTGGGGGTTGTCTCATCAAAAGTAAAGGAGCTGAGGGATTTATACACTATTGCCATCCATTGGTTGATGACTATTCCCTGGCACTGTTAATTTCTTGGCCCTTTGGATCTGCCAAGCCCAGGCAGAATAGCTTCCCTCAACTTCTGAGAAAGCCTTCAGATAGAGACTCAGATTCTGGCAGCTGGAAGTCATGGAGTGGTACTGGTACTCCTAGGAGGTGTGGGAGGGAGGGTACCGACAACATCTGCCCCACCCGCTCTGCTTGTAAATGTCTTTTACTTCCGTCAGTCTAAGGAACACCCACTGATTTTCATACCCCTGTGAAAGGAGGAGGAGTTACTTCCCTGATATGTTAGTTTGCTGCTACTGCATAACAAATTACCATGAGCTTAGTGGCTTAAAACCATACCCATTTATTAGCTCACAGTTCTACAGGTTAGAAGTCTGGATGGACTCAGCTGAGTTCTATGCTCAGGTATCAAAAGGTGTCCTGGCTGTCTCAGCTGGAGGCTCTGGGAAAGAATCTGTTGCAGGCTTATTCAATTTACTGGCAGAATTCAGTTCCTTGTGGTTGTAGGACTGAAGTCCTTATTTTCTTGCTGGTGTTCAGTGGGAGGCTGCCCTCAGCTTCTAGAGGCTGCTCACATTCCTTCCATGCGAGCCCCTTCATCTTCAAACCAGCAATGACACTGTTCTCATGCTTGCAATGTCTCTGCTTTCCTCTTCTGCCACCAGCCAGAGAAAGCTCTCTGCTTTTCAGGACTCTTGCGATTAGATCTGGCCCGGCTGGGTAATCTCCTTATCTCAGGGGCAGCTGTATAACAAAACCAAGTCATGGGGCTGCATCTCATCCTATTTACAGCTTCTAGGGATTAGGATACAGAATTTTGGGTGGGGTGCATTTTTAGAATTCTACCTACCACACCGATGAAAACTCTTTTCCAGCCAAATCTCCCTTTCCTCCTTCCTCTGCTCACTTTGCCCCCATACCCCCAGTGTAATCGATACTCCTATCTTTAAGTTCCCATTGCACTCTTTTTTTTTTTTTTAATCAGAGCACATAGGACTTGTTATTGCACTGGTTATTATTCTGAAAGGCAGGTTTTGGAATCATGCAGTGAGGGCTTGAATATGATCTCGAGCTGTAAGACTTAGTGCTAATTGCTAACCTCTCCAAATTTCAATTTTTTTTTTTTTTTTTTTTTTGAGGCAGAGTGTCACTCTTTTGCCCGGCTAGAGTGCCGTGGCGTCAGCCTAGCTCACAGCAACCTCACACTCCTGGGCTCAAGCGATCCTCCTGCCTCAGCCTCCCGAGTAGCCGGGACTACAGGCATGCGCCACCATGCCTGGCTAATTTTTTCTATATATTTTTAGTTGTGTGATTAATTTCTTTCTATTTTTAGTAGAGACAGGGTCTTGCTCTTGCTCAGGCTGGTTTCGAACCCCTGAGCTCAAACAATCTGCCTGCCTTGGCCTCCCAGAGTGCTAGGATTACAGGCGTGAGCCACAGCGCCTGGCCTCAAATTTCAAAATTTTTTAACTGTAAAATTACCTTGCTGGGTTATGAAATTTAAAGGAGGTCAGGTATGTAAGTTACCTAGTACAGCATTTGACATATCATATAAAGACACTCCTTAAATGGCAGTTTTTCTTTTCTGTGTGCTCGTCTGTTTCCTCTTTTTTTTTTTTTTTTTTTTTTTTACCATAAATAAAGCCATAGACAGTATAGATTGTGTTTTGCACATATTTGTATTTCTAGGGTTTAGCATAGTCCTTGTGTTCCTTTGTGGATTTCAGTATTCGTTGAATGAGCAAATGAATACTTTATCTCCTTGTCTATTTCCTTATCTAATAAATAAGAATGATATATTTCATCTATTAATACTTTCAGAGTTAGTTGTTAAGAATGTGTAGAGCAATTGGCATGATTGCCCTTTGCTAAATATAAAGCAATACACCCAAGGCATGAGGCAGGTTTGGCACACCCAATTGTTGATGAAGGCAGAAGCAGGGCATGGTTTTAGTTATATTTCCAGTTGTGAGGAGTTAGATCTAAGCCATCAATTTGCTATAACTGATTTTGCCAATAAGGGTACGTTTTTTCGCATGCTAGGATTGTTGAAGATCAAACTACATCATACCGAAATACATTTATTTTCAATTGATCAAAAACTCTTGAGAGGATAAAATGCAACAGAAGATAGAACACAGAGGATGGAGTTTAAACATGGAAAGAAATATAGGTATTGTTTTAAAATAATGAGTTAGGGATTAAAAAGTAAACAAGATAGGAGCCTAATTTAATGTTAGGGGATACGGAAGATTGTACATGGGAATTTGACCTAGAGTAACTTATTGACAGATTGGAAAGACTTTTGTTAGAAAGGGATGCTAATAATAGTAGAAGTGGTTGCTACATAACTTGGAATCCATAGGCCAAACTGGTTCAATGGCTTCGACTGTACTGTCAGATTATTTTGTTCAAACATCCTGTCAATTAGATTCATTTTAATGAATTACTCCCACCACTTGAAAAATTCTCTATCGATTGTTTTTGTTGTCAATATTAGGATGTTATTAAATCAACTTCAATTAAGATGAAATGATGGAAGCAATTACATGTGCTAGTTCAGCCCAGAACTATATCGTTCAAAAGCATTGTCATTAGATCATTCCCTGTGAAAATATTTTTCCAGTTTTCTTTAGATGAGCTTCACAGTCAGTAGCCTAGAAAATTTAGGCACAATTTCTGCTTTTCCTGGGCAGTGGCACAGACACATACTCTCACCAAGGTGCTTCAAGGACTCGAGATTATTCCTAAACAGAAGTTCTGAAAGGCAGTGTGATGGGCTTGTCAGATTTTAATGCTGTACTGAATTTCTTTCTCTCACGAAGGATTTAGATATTCACATTGTAGGCTACTGTGGGGACATGCAATGGCTTCGGTTCTGCAAAGCATATCATTTTGAGCACAATAATCATGAAAGATATTTTGAATAAAAAGCACTCAGCTATTCAGGGATATCATTTTTTACTTTTTGAAGTGAACAAGTGTTTTTTGAAACCCACAGGATGGATATCAATTTTCCTAGAGAGAAGCTTAGTGGAGAGTAAATGTGGTTAGTTTCCTCACATTTAGAGGATAAGAAAAGAGCTTTTAAAAAAGTGACATATAATACCTTTCATAAAGACAATTTTCCTATTTTTGTTACATCGAAACTTTAGTGTTCAAGCTCTAATTGGGATTTCCAGCCATTCGGAGTTAATCTTGAACTCTTGTTGAGTGTTATGTCCCATTCACTAATAAGTGATGTGGAAATAACTCATCCCACACATTGAAGAAAATTATTTTTTTCTTCATTGTATTCTGTTTGGTAGTTGAATCAGATTTTTTCTTCCCAAAATAAAGTGTCGTCAAGGGCCTCAGGTGGGTGAGATCAGCTGACTGTACTTCTCAGGTCATGCTGCGTGGTTATTATCAATCCATGCAAAGTCATCTTCAGTTTTCTTAGTTTTTTAAAATGATGAATTTTATCCTTTAGTCTCTATCCTCAAATGCATGCATTCCTGCCCACGAGCCTCCAGCACGTTGCATTTGGTTAGATATTTGTGTATGCTTTTGAAGATTTAGTGTCGTTTTGTGTGTGTGTTTTACTGTGCATGATTATGTTATCTACAGTAATACTGCTATGTAAATTTCATCATTTCACTCAACATTATTATTGAGTCCCAGCCATGTTGCTATATATTACCTCTGACTGCTGCATAGTTTTTTATTGTACATATATACGACATTTTACTTTTTTATTCCAAATTAATGGACATTTGACTTTCTTTCCACTTTTTCCTCCTGCAAACAATGCTGCAATAAACACTCTCATTCATAGACCTGTGTATTCATTTCATGGAATAACTAAAATAAAAACTCTATTCTCACTATCAAGTTAAAATTGCCCCATTTAAAAATTCAAATTGCTTGGAGTAAATTAATTTTTCCAGTTGTTGATTGGTTTGACTGTCCTTTTGAGTGCATTGGAATTTTTAGTTTGCAGCTTCAGTTTGAGTTATGTATTTTCTCTCCCTCTCTCTGCACTCACACCTTCCTACCTAGCAATTTTTGGGTTATCTCCAGGACTTATATTGAACTTTCTGTCTCACTCTGATAATCAGTATCCCTGCGCCTGTGGGCACAGGACTCTCTGATCCTGGTTAGGAAGCTGTTTTTGCTTATTTCTGTCTCTTGAGTGTGCAGACATCCTCAGGCAGCAATCTTAGCTTATATTATTTCAGCTTCCTTTCAGAGGGAGGGTGGCCAATGCCAGTCCTGGTTCTAAGCAGTGACCCTGCCTTAGATACTTCTTTCATTTAGAGTACCTTGGGTCCCCATTAGTAATCATTTTTGTCCTTACTGGCTGCATAATTAGCCTTGTTACACGGCATCTCTACCAGAAGCCCATAGTTATGAATTTTTAAAACTTATCTTTCATCTAACTCATTTTTACTTGAGTACTTGACATACCATTAAAAATATACACATATTGCTGGTCCTTAAAGCTCTGCTTCTTCCTTCAAGCTATTTTACAGTTGAGAATTGTTTTTTTTTTTTGTTTGTTTTTTAGACACTCTTGATTCAAATGACATGGAGTTCAGTGTTGAAAGGTCCTGAAAATATGTCTGCTTAATTTATATGCTTTGCTGCTTCAAAAACACAATCTTTGTTCTTTCCTCAAGTCTTTAGAGAATAACAGGCTATCTTTCAGGCACTCTGGTATCAGATCTGTCCAGTGCTTTAGCCTGATAAGAAATAGCTTGAAGCTCTGATTAAATGACTTTCTGAATTTGAGAAATAGAACTGTACATGTGTCTCTCAATTTTTAAATTGGGTAATCAAACATACTTCTCTTAATAATGTTATCTGCCATGATATTTAGATATGGTTACTGTAAACACCCTGATAAACAAACTGCCTCAGGAGATCCCTCTCTGATTCCTCAAGAAGTGAACAAGTTCCTCTAGTGAAGAGGACCCAGTGTATTGGAGGCTGTTGTTACATCTTTCCAAGAAAAGCTTTCATTAGTTTGTTACAAATATCTGCTGTTTTCCTTCTTTTTCTCCTAGGACTTAAACTATCTTTATCTCAATTTTTGGAAGCATTTTTGAAAGTGGAGTCGGGGGAGAAAGTATGTGCAGGCGTGGTATTTGAAAATAGTCCTTTGGATATAAAGACCTTTGCTTTTAAAAAATGTAAAAGTTGAGGATTAGTATTATTATTTATTCCAGCATACTTTAGGATTTTTTTTAAATGTCCCCTCTTCTCAATTTTAGGTGCATAATTTGGTAAGTTTTGACAAATGTCTGGAATTATGTAACCACCATAATGATTGCAATATATTAATAGATTATTTCTATTACCCCCAAAAGATCTCTTGTGCCTGTTTGCATCCAATACCCTACTTCAACCCTTTGGTCTCTGGAAACAACTAACCTGCTTCCTAACACTATGGTTTTACCTTCTCTAGAATTTCATATAAATGAAATTGTAAAGTATAATAATAGTTGTTTGATAATGAACTATCCCCTTTGTCATTGTGTAATCGCTCTCTCCCTGGAAATATTCTTTTTCAGACATCTGCTTTGTCTGATATTAACATAGCTTTTTTGTATTAGTTACAGCATTATATACATTTTTCTAACTTTTTCAGCTTTATTGAGGCATAATTGACAAATAAAATTGTGCATATTTAAGACGTACAACTTGATGTTTTGATATATGTACATATTGTGAAGTGATCCCTGCAGTCAAGCTAATTAACATATCCATCACCTTATATAGTTACCATTTTCTCCTTCATCCTTCCCTTCCTCCCTTTCTTCTTTCCTTCCTTCCCTCTCTCCCTCCGTTCTTTTCTTCCTTCCTTCCTTCCTTTTTGGTGAGAACCCTTAAGATCTACCCTTTTAACAAATTTCAAGTATACAATATAGTATTGTTAACTATAGTCCTCATACTGTATGTTAGATCTCTGAAACTTACTCATCTTGCATAACTGAAACTTTGTATCCTTTGACTAACATCTTTCCTTTTCTTCCTCCCCCCAGCCAACCACCATTTTACTCTCTGCTTCTATGTGTTTGACTACTTTAGATCCCACATATAAGTGAGATCATACAGTACTTGTCTTTCTGTGTCCAGCTTATTTCACTTAGTGTAATGTCTTCCAGGTTCATCCATGTCGTCACAAATAGCAGTATTTTCTTCTTTTTCTTAAGATTGAATAATATTCCATCATACACACATACACAAAGAGTTCAGTGTTCAGTGTGTTTGTGTATAATATTAAAATGTAATGTGATATATTATATTTTTATTACCTATTCATCCATCCATATGGACTCAGGCTGTTTCCGTATCTTTGCCATTGTGAGTCATGCTGCAATGAACATGGGAGTGCAGGTGTCTCTTCAATAGACTGATGTCATTTCCTTTGGACATATACCCAGCAGTAGAATTGCTGGATTATATGGTACGTCTATTTTTAAGTTTTTGAGGGATCTCCATGCTGTGTTCCATAATGACTGTACCAATTGACACTCTCACCAACAGTATACAATGGTTCCCTTTACTCCACATCCTCACCAACACTTGTTATCTTTTGTCTTTTGATAGTAGCCATTCTAACAGATGTGAGATGGTAGCTTGATGTGTTTTTGAGTTATATTTCCCCTTGAGCCCCTTTTCACATATCTGTTAACAGTATGTTATTGGATCTTGCTTTTTTATCCAATCTTATAATTTGCCTCTTTTCTTAGAGTTTTATATCTTTGCTGTCCAATATGATATCTACTACACGTGGCTAATTGAGCATTTGAAATGTGGCTAGTCCAAATTGCATTGTGGTGTAAGCAGAAAATGTATACTTTTTTCTTTAATTTTATAAATGTGGTCATGAGAAAATTTAAAATTACAGTGACAGCTCATATTTTATTTCCACTGGATAGCATTGGTTAAGACCATTTATATTTAATGTGATCATTAGTATGGTTGAGTTTACACTACCATCTTGCTTTTTGTTTTCTCTTTGTCCCACTGTTCTTCATTGCTTTTGCCCTTTTTTACTGCCTGCTTTTGTGTTAATTGAGTGTTATTAACTAAGGATTCAGTTTTATTTTCTTTATTGGCTTGTTAGCCCTCGCTCTCTTTTCTTCTCTGAGGATTGATCTAGGATTATAATATACATCCATAAGTTGTTACAGCCCATAATCAATAATAATATATTACTTCACATGTATTATAAGAACCCCAAAACAGCATACTTTTATTCCCTCCCTTTTATGTTTTGTGCTATTGTTGCCATACATTTCACATCTATATTCAAAATGTTATTTTTGTTTTAAATAATCATCATTAAAAAATTTTTAAAATGAAAATTTTTACATTTATCTACATATTTATCATTTGTGATGCTCTTCACTCCTTTGTATAAAGGCAAACATCTATCTGGTCTAATTTTCCTTCTGTCTAAAGAATTTCATTTCACATCTTTTATATTTCAGCTCTGCTAGCAATCAATCTCTCAGATTTTGTTTATTTTCTTTTATTTCAGCATATTATGGGGGTACAAATGTTTAGGTTACATATATTGCCCTTTTGCCCCCTTCCTCCTGAGTCAGAGCTTCAAGTGTGTCCATCCCCCAGACGGTGTGCATCGCACTCATTATGTATGTATACACCCATCCCCTCCTCCTCCGTCCCATCTGCCCAATGCCCGATGAATGTTATTTCTCTATGTGCACTTAGGTGTTGATCAGTTAAAACCAATTTGATGGTGAGTAGATGTGGTGCTTGTTTTTCCATCCTTGGGATACTTCACTTAGTAGAATGGGTTCCAGCTTGGTCCAGAAAAATACAAGAGGTGCTATATCATCATTGTTTCTTATAGCTGAATAGTATTTCATGGTATACATATACCACATTTTATTAATCCTCTCATGTATTGATGGGCACTTGGGTTGTTTCCACATCTTTGCAATTGTGAATTGTGCCCCTATAAACATTTGAGTGCAGATGTCTTTTTTTATAGAATGTCTTTTATTCTTTTGGGTAGATGCCCAGTAATGAGATTGCTGGATCTAATGGTAGATCTACTTGTATCTCTTTGAGGTATCTCCATATTGCTTTCCAGAGAGGTTGCACTGGTTTGCAGTCCCACCAGTAGTGTATGAGTGTTCCTATCTCTCCGCATGCATGCCAACATTTATTGTTTTGGAACTTTTTGATAAAGGCCATTTTCACTGGAGATAAGTGACATCTCATTGCGGTTTTGATTTGCATTTCCCTGATGATTAGAGATGTTGAGCATTTTTTCATATGTTCGTTGGCCATTGTTCTGTCTTCTTTTGAAAAGTTTCTGTTTATGTCCTTTGCCCACTTTTTGATAGGGTTGTTTGATTTTGTCTTGCTGATTTTCCTGAGTTCTAAATAGATTTTAGTTATCAACCCTTTATTGGATATGTAGCACATGAAAATTTTCTCCCATTCTGTAGGTTATCTATTTGTTCTCATGACAGTTTCTTTGGCTGTGCAGACACTTTTTAACTTGATCAGATCCCATTTATTTTTGTTGTTGCTGTGATTGCCTTTGGGGTCTTCTTCATAAATTCTTTGCTTAGGCTAATGTCTAGAAGAGTATTTCCAATGTTTTCCTCTAGAATTCTTATAGTTTCATGCCTTAGGTTTAAGTCTGTTATCCACCATGAGTTGATTTTTGTGAGAGGTGAAAGGTGTGGATCCTGTTTCAGTCCTCTTCCTGTGGCTATCCTGTTTTCCCAGCACCATTTATTGAATAAGGATTCTTTTCCCCAGTATGTGTTTTTGTCTGCTTTGTCAAAGATTAGATGGCTATATGAGAATGGTTTTATATGTGGGTTTTCAGTTCTGTTCCAAAGGTCTTTGTCTCTATTCTTGTGCCAGTACTAACTGTTTTAATTACTGTAGCCTTGTAGTGTAGTTTGAAGTTCAGTAAATTGATCCCTTCCATTTTATTCTTTTTGACTAGGATTGCTTTTTCTATATGGGGTCTTCTCTGGTTCAATACAAAACATAAAATTATTTTTTCTATATCTGTGAAAAATGATGTTGATATTTTAACAGAGATTGCATTGAATCTGTGGATCACTTTGGGTAGTATAGACATTTTAACAATGTTGATTCTGCCGACCCATGAGCATGGTATGGTTTTCCACCTGTTTACGTGCTATTTCCTTCCTCAGTGTTTCATAGTTCTCCCTGTAGAGGTCTTTTACCTCCTTAGTTAAATATATTCCTAGGTACTTTATTTTCTTTGTAGATTTTGCCTATTGAAAAATTCTCTATTTGTGCCTGATTAACAAAAGTTATTGTTGCTGGGCACAGAGTTATAGGTTTACAGTTTTTTTCTCATCTGTACGTTAAACATGTCTCTCCAGTGTCTTCTGGCTTGCATACTTTCTGATGGGAAATAGGCTGTCCTTATTTGTTCCTCTGTATTTAATGTGTCTTTTTTATTCTGGCTACTCTTAAGATTTTCTATGTATTAATCTGATTATGATGTGACTTCATGTAGTTCTCTTTATATTTCTTGTGCTCAAAGTTTATTGAAATTCTTAGATCTGTGAGTTTATAATTTTTGTCAAATTGGTGAAAATTTTGACCATTGTTTTTCAATATTCTTTTACTATAATTGTATGAGTTGCTTGATATTATTGCACAAGTTGCTTACGCTCTGTACATTTTTAAAAGTCTTTCTTTTTTTCTCTCTCTTTGTGTTTTATTTTGGATGGTTTCTTTTTTTATCTCAGTACACTTAAACAAATTAATTCATCCCAATTTCTTCTGGTAGGAAGATTCACACACAGATGAGAATTATCAGCCAGCTAATCCATGTCACCAATGGGGCATAGCTATTTGCTGAAAACTGGGAATATTAAGACCAGGACATCTTTAACATGGGTATTTCATTCTCACTCCTTTGTCACCCACCATCTATGTATTATAGCCTCATTCAAAGTGACACTCTTCTAAGAACACGGTCATTTATGTCATGACTGCTGAGGGTACGGAAATTTGTGACACTCTTCTAATTAGAGAAAGGAGGTGTAGTGAGTTGAGACCATAGAAAATACCTTGTCTGGCACTAAGGAAATTTTCTTTAGAGAGACTTTGGAACCCTGCTATCTGTCCATGATAAGTAAATTATAATAAAATAAATATTTCCAACTGACCCTAGAGGAAGATTACAGCTTTACTTTGGTATCAAGTCACCAGTTCTTCATTTCTTCTATCCTTTAATGCTGAAGCCACTTAATAAGGAATCTAACCACACACATCAACTTTGAGGCAGTGTCCTTGTATTTAAAACTGCTAATTCTGCATATATGGAACTTTAGGATGATAAAATATATGTACTTCTCAATGATGAAGAAGGTATATACTAATACAAAGAGGCAGAAAAGTTCCTTATTTGTGTGGCACATTCAGAAGTTTGGTAAGTGATATGATTTCATATAGTCCACTTTGGAGTAAAGGGAGTCTGTTGTAATACCACAGCTCTAAGAGAACTTAAAAAAAAAAAAAAGACTACTGTTCTTATAGATGTGAAAATGAGATAATAAAGTATTTTGAACATAATGTGAAAAATACACAATATAAATTTGTATTATACAAATTTTAAAATTGCCTCTTTAATTCTCTATTTGTCCATTCACAATGGAATTATGGTCTCATTTATCATTAATTTTTGAAAAATGAGCACTCTTTATATATATCTCTTAGTAATCACTACATATCTCTCAGTAATCAATGAAACAAAATTAAAAATTAGGCTTAAGACTCAATAAAATAAAAACAATCACAGAGAGAAAGAGAAAGAGAATAGAATCAGCAACACCAGCTTTATAGGCAGAAGTAGACTTTGGTATCACCTTTAAGAAAAAATTTATAGTTTAAAAAATCTAATTTCAAAATTTTAAAGTTCTTTCTGAAGGCAGAGGCATGGTCAGCAAGTCTCACAGAAACATTGGTAACAAAGGCATATTGTACTTTCTTTGTTGTTTCTTCAGACTTTTTTGCTTATTGGTTTTCTTTGCATAGGGTCATCACCTGGCTCCTAGCCTTCTAGATCCTTAAAGCAGAAGAAACAGCAGGCTGAGACAGGCTTATTCTCAGTGGGTTGGTGGATAAAGCTAGCCTTGGCCATCCACCCGGGAGTACAGGCATAGATCCCTATGGAAGGCAAGTCTTGCATGTCAGCATGTGGTGGTCCTTGAGGTAGAGCTGCCAGGGTGGAGGAGTGGGCATCCATTTAGATAGTTTCTTTTTCTATGTCTTCAAGCTCACAGAGTTTTTATTCTGTAGTGCCTACTCTGTAGGTAATCTCATCCAGGTTATTTGTCATTTCAGATATTACATATTTCATCTCTAGAAGTTCATATGGGCCTTTTTATATCTTCAATATCTTTCTTCTTATGTACTTGGTTTCTTCTAACTTCTTAAGCATGTGGACTGTAGATACAACAGTTGTTTTTATATATCACATATAGATATATGTTCTTAAATTTGTGCAGTATAGAGATGTACATATAATATCTGTCAGTGTCTGATAATTCTGTCATCTTTATAATTTCTTGAGGTGCTTCTATCGATTGGTTTTTTTCCTGGTGATGGATCACATTTTCCTGATTTTTGCACGCCTGGTTATTTTAGATGCTGCACATTTTACATCATTAGTGCTGGATTTTGTTGTATTATTTTAAATATTGTTGGTATTTGTTCTAGAACACAGTTAAATCAATTGAAATTAATTTGATCCTTCCAAAGCTTCTCTTTAAGCTGCTTTTCTAGTGAAGGGCTAATTTGGCCTCACTACTAAAATCTTATTTTTTGGAGGATTCTACCCAATGCCCTCTGTTGTAGGAGGTATTTTCACTGAGGCTGGTGGGAACACAAACTATTCCTAATTCTGTGTGAGCTCTGGAGATTGTTTTGCCTACTTCTTCCATGTAGTTTATTCCCCAAGCCTTTGGTTCTTTCTTCTTACACATGAGAAGAACAAAGACTTTAGGGAACCTCCTGCAGAACTCTGAAGATAACTCTTATGCCGTTTCTTCCTTTATTTTGTTTTGTCCCACAAATTCTGGATATCTTGTCCTGCTTGATCTCATATTTCTCTCTCCTTAATTTAGGGAGTTTGCTGGGCTCTGTTGGGAATCCCTTCTCTGCATTAGGAGCTGGATATTCTCTCTAGGTAGTAAGGAAGCTGTGGTATTTGTAAGGCTAATCTCATTTGTTTCCCTTATATTAAGGATCACTGCCCTTTACTGCCTGTTTCCCAATGTCTTAAAATTATGGTTTTCTATTTTATCTGGTTTCTAGTTTATTAAGACATTTAAGAATCAATCCAGATCCTATTACTCCATCATAAACAGAAGTGAAAATTGGTAGTTAAAATTTCTCTGGGAATAAAACTAGGCACTTGGGCGAGTTCAAGACAATTGGTCATCCTTCTGATGGTTGCTTCTGGCGAGTGTTCAGGCTCCACCAAATGTGTCCCATTCAGAATCTTTGTTAAAAAACATAAAACTCATGGCATGGATGTGGAGAGATAGGAACACTCATACACTGCTGGTGGGACTGCAAACTATTGAAAATTCTGTGGAAAGCAATATGGAAATACCTTAAAGAGATACAAGTAGATCTACCATTTGATCCAGCAATCCCATTACTGGGCATCTACCCAAAAGAACAAAAGACATTCTATAAAAAAGACATCTGCACTCCAATGTTTATAGTGGCACAATTCACAATTGCAAAGATGTGGAAACAACCCAAGTGCCCATCAATACGTGAGTGGATTAATATAATGTATATGTATACCATGGAGTACTATTCAGAAATAAGAAACAATGATGATATATCACCTCTTGTATTTTCCTGGATAGAGCTGGAACCCATTCTGCTAAGTGAAGTATCCCAAGAATGGAAAAATAAGCACCACATGTACTCACCAGCAAATTGGTTTCACTGATCAACACCTAAGTGCACATATAGGAATAACATTTATTGGGCATCGGGCAGATGGTGGGGGATGGGTATATGCATACATAATGAGTGCGATGTGCACCATCTGGGGGATGGACATGCTTGAAGCTCTGACTGGGGGGGGGGGCAGGGGCAACATAACCTAAACATTTGTACCCCCATAATATGCAGAACTAAAATAAAAAGAAATATAAAACTCAGAGAAACAAATTAGGGAACTACATGTATGCCTTAAAGTTCACAGACAGCATTTCAAGTTAACATTTCCGAGCTCAATGAAAATAAAATACTTAGAGGTGCAGCACAGAGCATAAAGATAAATTCAATATGTGAAAAGACTGGAAAGATTTAAAGAATTTTGTAGCTCCATTCATCCCAATCTTTTGGTGACATATGCTTACATGGAAGAATTACAAAAACCTGGGAGGCAAAGAAGTCCACAGAATGTTAAGTGTTTATTTTAATGACTTTAATCTGCATTTAGTTATACAGTGATACGTTTATTTTTATTCATGTAATCACCAGCCTTATCATCTTTTAGTCAAATTCAAAAAGCAATAAAATTAAAATAGTGTATGGCAGTGTTAAACCTGCTTTCATGGCTTAATTGTAGAGCATCAAGGCAAAGATTTCATTACTTTATTTTTATAGTAACTTCAATTTCTCTCTCTATTCTATTTCCAAAAGAGATTTCCTAGAAGCTACCATAATTGGAGAAGTCATAAGTTGAAATACAATTTAATTTATTTCAACATGCCTGCCATGTTCCCAGCACTGTACTATATGCTATAAAGACTGAAAAAGAAGTAGAAACAATAGTTTCTGCTTTATGGAAGTTTTTGCTCTACTTGGGAGAAACATGATTTATTTGCATGAAACAGCTTAAAGATAAAACTTAGTGTATGTAATACAGCCCCAAATAAAATACAAGTGGTGATAAAATATAATACAGGAGAGTTGGATTAATCAGAAAAGCGTTCACAAAAAAAGGCGAGGTATCAGCTTTAAAGAAAGGCATTATCTTGACGGATAAGTCGGAGGGCCTTCCCAATGGGACATAATAAGTAAAGGTCCATGTGATGGCAAAGTCATGTAGAGCGTGATTACAGGAGAGGTGCATGAATGTCAGCACAGGGGAGGGTAGGCTTTGGTGCTTGGTAACAACTTTAGATATTTGATCTGGAAAGCAATAGGAGCCACTAAAGTTTCTTAAGGAAACTAGGAAATGTGTTACCATAGGAAGATTATTCCTGAAGCTTAACACAGGATTTCTATGTCTAACCCCGATCTCTGGTTTGATTTCCAGATTGCATATTGAAGATATGCAAACATAGTCCTCTTTCAGCCTTCCTACAGTGAACAGAATCCTTCGTCACCTTATTACATACACCAGAAACCTGGTAACCATTCTTGAGAGCTACAGCTCTCTCTTTCTCTCCTTTACCCACCATATTGAATACATCACCAAAGCCCTATTAACTTTGCTGCCTAATAAAGCTCCTGAATCCTCCATTTTCCTCCATGTTCACTGCCCACGATGTCACCACTATAGCCACCATTTCTTACCTGGCTTTCCTAACCAGCCTCTGTGCATTCACCTTAGTCTCCTTCCAACAAGGCTCCACTCCTCATTTAGAGTTATCTTTTTGGAACTGCAAAACTGATCTTTTTCACTCCCTACTTAAAATCCTTTAATGATTCCTCCTGGCTTTTAGGGCAAAGACCACATCTTTACCTTGACTTACGAGGGCCCTCAGAGGCTGGCTGTTGTGTACCTCTCCAGTCTCACCTTCCATCCCTGCACTGAAGCCACACTAGCCTCTCCATTCGCTGGTCATGCCAGAGTCCCTCCTGTCATGGGGCCTTTTAACATGCTGTCTTCTCTACTGTTAAGGCTCTTTCTGCCACCATGGTGGACTAAAGATGTCCACTAATTTCTTGACACTCTTCCCATTGGGTGATGGGGTCTATTCTTCTTGTTGAGTTTGGGCTGAGCTACAATTACTTTGACCAATAAAGTAGAATGGAAGTGACATTGTGTTAGTTTGGGACCTAAGCTTTAAGTGGACTGGTCATTTCCACCTTGGTCTCTTAGAGCCTTGAGCTGCTACTGAAGAAGTCTTACTCTGGAGAAAAAATATGGCAAGATTACATGAAGAGGGAGAAGGGCCCTGGTAAGCCCAGTTTTCCAGCTGTCCCTGCCCAGAAACCAGCCATGTGAGTGATGCCATCTTGGACCCTCCGGCCCAGCCCAACTGCCAGCTGAGTACCATGAAATAAACCCTCTTGATGCCATGTAGAGCAGGAAATTGTTCAGTCAAAATCCTGATCCAAAAAATTGTAAGACATTGTAATAAAATGCTTCTTTAAGCCACTAAGCTTTATTTTCAGCTGACCAATAACCGGAACTGCCACCTTTCCCCTGCTGACCATGACAATTCATATTTCTATGTTACATCTCTGAGTCTCAGCTCCAACATCCATTCCTCAGGGAACCAATTCCCCCTATTATATACTCTCACGAAACCATGTCCCTCTTCTTTGCAGTACTCGTTACAATTATGATTTTATAAGAGTTTGGTGATAATTTGGTTAATACCTGTCTCTATGATGAGTACAGGGCCTGTGTCTTTTTCACAGTTCTGTTCAATACTACTGTTGAATTAATGAATGAATCTAAGATTGATGGGAGTGGTGAGGAGAGGTTCAAAGCAGCCAAATTCAAAGCATTTTGTTACAAAACAGAGAATATATGGAAGCTGTAATTTCCACTTTCCTTTGAGGGGATGGATACTGAAAATCCCTAAGTGTTTTCTTGAATCAAGTGGAAAAATTTCTCCAGCAACTGTAGTCTTTAGTCCTAAAGTATTGAAGGTATTTTGGAGCTATGTGGAGAAACATGCCATGCAGCCTCTTAAAATTATTGGCTGGGTCTATAACCAAATTGACTTATTGGGCAATTTAGTCAAATTGTTAGTTAGTTGCCAGGTGGTTTGTTCTGTTTCTTAAAAATATGAGTCAAATTGGTTGTCTGGTTGAATAAATTTAAAAAAATGTAAAATGGCATATGTCTTCACATTTACATTTTATATTAGAGAAAATGCATTCTGGATCGCAAAGGGAGGTAGAAAATTGGCATCTGAATTGCTTCCTTTCTTGGAAATTTTGAGATTCATGAGGAAATCATAGTTATATGAGTAAAGTTTCTGGCAATTCATATAATATTTATGGATGGAATGACTCCAAAGAACTATGTCTGGCACATTTAAAGTTTCCTTCTAATCACAAAACAACTGAACCCGTCAACGAGTATTTTTAAAGACATCTATACTGTGTTTTAGAACACACGTTAGACATAGTGTGACAGTCCTTTCCTGCCCCAGGTTGGCTCAGTTATAGATGCAGAAGAATTTCGCTTGTAGGCTTAGTGCCACCCCCACCCCTCCCACCCTAACACTTGAGCACAGAGACCTCATTTATTCAGCGATCTGATCCCAAAACCTAGTACAATGTTAGGCTCATTAGCAATGACTAAAACTTTAGTTCTTTATTTCAAATTATTCACAACAGAAACAGCAAAGCCAGCCAAGGAGTCTGAACAGAGATGTGTTATGATGAGAGCCATGCTTAGTTTGGGAAGAGAAGGCGGGAAGATTGTCAGGGAGAGCTCTGAGAAGTCATCTCAGAGCTGACTGAGGTGCTACTAACCTTGTCAACAGAGGGAGAGCTGAGCAGTTTAGCTTACAAAGGTGTTGATTTGTGATCTACACATTCTCAGATAATGTTTTAAAAAAATTCTGTCAGGATAAATGAAAAGAAAATATTACATGCTAAAACCTTGTTTCTGTTTTTAAAAAGTGCTATATATGTGTGCTTGATGTAATATGAACATGTGTTGGTTCTCTTGCTGAAAATTAGTATTAATTAGTGTTACTTGTGCATCTCGTTTATGAGTAGCATCAGTTTTGAGGGGCCTCTCCTTCCCATAAATCACCTCATACCAAACAAAATAAGAAACTACAGAGAACTTCAATATGACCTTAGAAATAAATGCAAATTTCTATTTTGATATGTTTCACGGTAACATTGAACAGATCACTTACTGGCAGTATAGTCTTGGTTCACATTCATGAACAAAGTACTCTTCAGTTATGTTTTATTATTCATTCATATATGAAGAGCAATTTTTATAACAAGGGTTTTCAAGTTCTGTACCCTACCGGCAGTATCAGCATTTGATGGGTGAGTACATGTGGTGCTTGTTTATCCATTCTTGTGATACTTCACTTAGTAGAATTGGCTCCAGCTCTATCCAGAATAATACAAGAGGTGCTAGGTCACCTCTTGTATTATTTTATTAATACCAAATTTTATTAATCCACTCATGTATTGACGGGCACTTGGGTTGTTTCCACATCTTTGCAATTGTGAATTGTGCTGCTATAAACATTTGAGTGCAGGTGTCTTTTTTATAGAATGTCTTTTTCTCCTTTGGGTAGATGCCCAGTAATGGGATTGCTGGATCAAATGGTAATTCTACTTGTATCTCTTTGAGGTATCTCCATATTGCTTTCCACAGAGGTTGCACTAGTTTGCAGTCCCACCAGCAGTGTAGGAGTGTTCCTATCTCTCTGCGGTCATGCCAACATTTATTGTTTTGGGACTTTTTGATAAAGGTCATTCTCATTGGAGTTAAATGATATCTCATTGTGGTTTTGATTTGCATTTCCCTGATGGTTAGAGATGTTGAGCATTTTTTCATGTTTGTTGGCCATTATTCTGTCTTTTGAAAAGTTTCTGTTCATGTCCTTTTCCCACTTTTTGATAGGGTTGTTTGATTTTTTTTCTTGCTGATTTTCCCGAGTTCTATATAGATTTATAGTTATTAGCCCTTTATCGGATGTGTAGCATGTGAATATTTTTCCCCATTCTGTAGGTTGTCTGTTTGCTCCTGTGATAGTTTCCTTAGCTGTGCCCAAGCTTTTTCATTTGATCAGGTCCCATTTATTTATTTTTGTTGTTGCTGTGATTGCCTTCGGGGTCTGATTTTTTTGAAGAACTTTTATACTGTTTTCCATAGTGGTTGTATTATTTTACTGTTCCACCAACAGTGTGCAAGGGTTTCACCTACTCTACATCTTTACCAACATTTATCATTTTCTGGTTTTTTTTTTTTTTTTGAGAGTAGCTATCATAAAAATTCCAGGGCCTTCCCAACAATCAGAATAAAATCCAAAATGCATAAGACTGATATAATCCTGTCTGTGCCTAGCTCTCTGCCCTCAATCCTTCTCCTTTCTCCCTGGCTCCCTCCACTCCAACCACACTGACCCTCTTGCTGTTCTTCAAAGCATTCTCTTACCTCAAGGCCCTCACAGTCTCTGTTCCCTATGTCTAGAACTCCCTTCCTCCAGATATCACAGGCTTTGCTGCCTCATTTCAATCAGGTCTCTGTTCAAATGTCACTTCTTTAGGGAGTTCTTCTGGGACCACCTGCCTAAGATAACAAGCCCCCTTATACTGCTTTTTTTTTTTTTTGTCATACTACTTATCTGATTGATTCTCTCTCTCTCTCTCTCTCTCTCTCTCTCTCTCTCTCTCTCTCTCATGTATCAAGACAGGCAATTTTTAGTTTGTTTCACTGATGAATCCCCAGCACCTAGAATAGTGCCTGGTACATAGCAGGCATTCCAATTATTGTTGAAGCAATGTGCAGACTATAATTACTTTTAATATCATGCCATTCAGAAAATCACAGGTAATGTTCATCGTCTACTTTGTCCTTGTCAGCCCTTACTTGGTCCTTCTTCCTTGTGAATCAGGAACTCAATATCTGCTGAGCCCTTCTCCTAACACCGGTGAATTCTAAAGAATTTCAGCTTCCTTCCTTTCTAGTAAAATAAGAGAAGAGGCTTAAACATATATTAAAACTTGCTGGAAGTTATTCACTTTTCTGTCATTAAAATACTAAGTGTTGTTCCAGCTGCCTATTGTTGTCAATGAAGCTTAAATCATTCTCCCAAACTTCCTTTTTGCAACATTGGTAATATGAAGAGACATCATTTTAGAGCAATAAATAGGAGTCACTTCTTCAATTTCTATATTTTGGGGATAGAAAATGCTTACTCATTTATTTTGGACAGATTTCATAGAATTCAAGAGAGCCCGTTTTAGAAAATCACAGCAGTCTCATCCCATCCTATGTTCAGAATTAAATTACTTATGTTTCATTTTATTCTGAAAATATCTTGTCATAAGGCAATTCTTTGGACCTTGGAACCTACATTTTGCCTCAAGAGAGAATGAGTATAAAGGCATATTTGTTAAATCTGAAGCTCTTCAATGGGTAATTTGTTTTGTTTTGGTTTTTTTCCCCAGAATTACAGATGAATGTTAAACTTTGAAATGTCATCTCTTCATAGCCAAATGTCCAATCCTTTTCCCAGGAAATTGCTAGTTCTGAGATTACTGATTGTATCTTTGCAATGGCACCATATTCCAAATATGAAATTTTAGCAATTGTAACTTGGCCAGAATGAAATAGAAAAACTCCCAAAGCCAGGCATTTTATAAATAGGAGATGTTTTATATTTTAATTTAAAAGTCTGTCTTCCATGTGTGAAATACACAATACCTCAAAGTTTATTTCTAATTTTAAAAGATTTTTTCAATACGTGGTAAGTTTAAAAATAGAGATCATGTATTCATTTTAAAGGAGAACCCCAAATGCTTCATTCATGTATGTCTCTCAACAATGGGCAAATTTTATAACTGTGTCTTTCTTTAGACTACTGCCTCAAATAAATACTTTTAAAAAATTTCACCCATTGGATAGTGTTAAAATTTGTGGTTATAATTACATGCATCAAAAAGAAGAAATGTTACTGAGCATGACAATTTAGCTCCTTAAGTTAAAACTACATGTGCAGTTTAGAAGAGAACATAGAGGGACAGTTTCATGACATTGGACTTATCAATGATTTATTGGCCATGATACCAAAAGCACAATCAATAAAAGCAAAAATAGACAAATGGAACTACATCAAACTTTAAAACTTTTCTGCACCAAAGGACACAGAGTGAAAAGGCAACTTACGAACTAGGAGAAACTAATAAATCATATCTGATAATGGGTTAATATCCAAAATGTATGAGGAACTCCTATAATAAAACAATAAAAAAAATCTAATATCCTGATAAAAAATAGGCAAAGGACTGGAATAGACATTTCTCCAAAGATGATACGCAAATGACTGAAAAGCATATGGAAAGATATTCAACTTCACTAATCATCAGAAAATTGCACATTAAATTATATTTTAATGTAATTATATAGTTTAAAAATTATAATTATATATCACTCTATACCCATTGCAATAGCTACTCTCAAAAAAAAAAAAAAACCACCAGAAAATGATAGGTGTTGGTAAAGATGTGGAGTAGGTAAAACCCTTGCACACTGTTGGTGGAATAGTAAAATGGTGCAACTGCTATGGAAAACAGTATGAAAGTTCTTCAAAAAAATCAAAAATAGAATTACCATATGGTCTAGCAATTTGGCTTTTGGGTATATATTCAAAAGAATTTTTTTTTTTAAAAGAATTGCAGTATCTTAAATAGATACTTGCACTACCATGTTCATAGCAGCACTTTTCATAATAGCCAAGAGGTGGAAGAAACCCAAACGTCCGTCAACAGATGAACGGATAAACAAAATGTGGTATATACTACATACAATGGAATATTATTCTTGTCAGGGTGGGAACTTGTAGCGTGGGCTAAGAAAGAATTCTCAGCACAAAGATTAGAATAGTTTTAAAGAAAATTTATTTTACTTCCCAAAGGGAGAGAAGGGCTTGGCACAAAGAAAGAAGAAAGAAGGGCCAGCCGGGAAGATAAGAGGTTTGGGGTTTTAATTGAGGGTAAAGGAAGAAGAAAAAGAAGAATGATTATCATTGTCAGCTAATAGCAGGAGAAGGCTGTGAAGCTGTGTCTGTTTTTCCTTTTTCAGCAAAGGCACTGACAAGATCAAATTTGTATTTTAAAAGGATCACTGATTGCTCTGTGGAGAATAGATAGTAGAGGGACAGGAGTGGATGTTTCTGATGGTTCATTTTTGCCTCTATTTAGGTAAATAAAAACATTAATTTTTAAAATGTTCTTACACAGTAATATATTAACATTTGGGAGGGGGAATAGAGTTCTATGAATTTTAGCACATGAATTGATTCACGTAACAACCACTACAATCAGGATAAATTCTCTCCTCCAACCCCTGGCAACCAGTGATCTCGTCTCCATCACTATAGTCTTGTCTGCCATACAAATGAAATCATACAGAATGTAACCTTTAGAAACTGGGTTCTTTCTTTGAGATCCATCTAGGTTGTTGCATATATCACTAGGTTCTTCCCTTTTCTTTGCTGAATAGTATTCCATTGTATAGATTTACTGGATGAAAGGCACTGGAGTTATTTTCGGTTTTTGATGATTATGTTCTATAAACATTCATGTACAGGTTTATATGTGAATATATGTTTTCATTTCTCTAGAGTAAATATTCAGGATTGGGGTTACAGGGTCATATGTTATATGTATGATCAACTTTTTAGAAACTGCCAAACTGGTTTTCAGAGTGTCTGTACAATTTTGTATCTCCACTAGCAATGAATAAAAGTTCTAGGTGTGCCATATTTTTGTGAGCACCTAGTACTATCATTTTTTTTTATTTTAGCCATCCTAAAAATTGTGTAGGGGTATATTATCATAGCTTTAATTTGTGGTCCCCTAATGTCTAATAATCTCGAACAAATTTTCATAAACTTATTTGACATCTGTATATGCTCTTTGAATTTTCTGTTCAAGTCTTTTGGCCATTTATTAATTGGATGGTTCTTTTCTTTTGATTTTTGAGAATTCTTTATATATTCTAAATATGAATTTTTTGTTGGAAATGAGGTTTGTAAATATTCGTTTCCAGTTTTTAGCTTGTTTTCTAATTCTCTTCACAGAATTATTTACAGAGAGAAAGCTTTTAATTTTGATGAAATCGATGTCTTTTCTTTTGTTAATTGTCATTTCTAAGAATTCTGCCTAATCCTACATCAATACTAGTTTCTTCTAAAAGTTTTATAATTTTGTGTTTTACATTTGATATATAATCACTTTTGAGGTAACTTTTGCATAGGGTCTGAGGTTTCTATGGAGGTTCATTATTTTTGCACATAGATGTTCATTGTTCCAGCACCATTTATTGAAAATACTCATTACTTTTGTGCTTTTGTCAAAAATCAATAGCCATATTTGTGAGTTATTTAGGTAAATTTATTTTACTTTTTTCTCATTTAAACATTCTGTAAAGTATATTTTATTGGCTATAATTTTTATTTTGTACTAGCCTTTCTGGCAAATCTTTGACAAGTGTCTTCATTTTGTATTATTATAAAAGGAGCAGTATCTAATATAGGATGAATTTCACCATGGAGGGTTTGCTAGTAGGGTTTCTCAGGGTGCTGATAGGTTGAAGATCTAGAAGAAGCATATTATGAGTGGATTAAGATCAGGAATAACTGTTCATGTCACCAAATCTTACACGTTAATATCAAATCAGTATGCTGTTGGCTATGAACTCACTTTTGCTCTTTTCTCATCTAAGGTGATACCCAGAGCAGGTCTGGGTTTTACAGCCTTTGACGGTGGTTAGATGTCTCAAAGAAAGTTCCTAGGTTAGGGACATGGGATACCAACTGGGCAAGTCAGTTAGGGAAACTAAAATCTTAGTTTCCTCAAGGATTCTTGTCTCTATCTATTTTAACAGTTGATGTGAGTCTAAAATGAAACAAAGTTTTTTGATAGATATGAAAATACTTTGGGAACTGCAATTTTCTCTTTGTATGAGAATGGTGCTACATATTGCAAAACAATTCTAGTGATTATGGGGTCCCTTCTTACCATGAACACAGACTATAAACTAACCAGCTTCTCAAAGCCATGAGGCATCATGCACAGCATGACGACATGTTCATTTCAGGCCTGGAACACTAAGACATTCTTTATGATACTGATTTTTCTCCCAAGGTTACTCTATCCTAAATAATAGGGACATGTGACTTTTTTGGGGTATAGTCTACCACATATGCAAATATGCTCAGTGATGGTAAATATAAAAGTTGCTGAACAACTATTAGAATTATCCAGGGAGTTAAAAAAAAATCAATTTTATTGATGTATGATTTACATATGATAAATCACACCAAGGAAGACTCAATTCCTGTGCTCAGATCTTTGCCTGCAGAGATACTGATTCAATTGGTTTGGGATATGTCCAGGGCCTAAGTACTTGTAAAAACTTCCCAGGGGTTTCTAATGGGTAGTCGGGTTGCAAAACATTCATATAGTCAACCTAATTGTTCCCTAATACCACCTATTAAAGGAAATTGGCATGTCGCTAGGTAGGTGATAGTCTTTCTGAAAGTGTGTCATTAATTTAAGGAGTTGCTACGGTGGAGATCTGTCAAGCATCAGGAACAGATCTTATAAGGTGTCTTTTTTTGACATTTATGCCCAAAGAACATGAGGCAGGGTGGAAAGATTTATTTTTCAGAGACTATGTCCCATAGAGAATGAGGTGCTGATGCCATGATTTCCTCAGCCCAATGAAGAAAGAGGTGCTTAGTACTTCATATGGTGCCAGGCAGCTGTGAGGGCAATATGAAAGCGGGGAAGGACCAGTCCTGTTCCCATAAATCTGCTTCCCGCTCCTCCTGCCCTATGTCCAAGTAAGCAGAGGTCTGAAAAGAAGTCAGAAAAAGAACTGTTGGGGCTGGCTTAGTAGGGGATAAAGTAGTGTTAGGACTCTTCCCTCTTCCCTATCCCCCCACGGGGAGGATATTTGTGGAGTAAAAGCAGCCCCAGGAAATCTTTTAATAAAGATTTGGGATGCCATCCAAAAGGCATGCTGGTACCTTGTTTTCCTTTTGGGTATCTGCTTGGACAGTGGACTTGCTCATCTGTGCTTTGGGTCTCTTGATCAGAGAAGTTTAGAGTTGGAGATAGTGTGGTTGAGAGGGAGGGCAGCAATGAAGAAGCCTGCGCTGCCGTTATGTCTCTAACGGCGTAGCAATGATGTGGGGGTTCCCAAGTCAAGTGGGAGCCAGAGAAGAAAGCAGGGCTTGGGATGTTCTCTCTGTATCCTCCCGATAGGGGTCAGCACCAGGTAGGGTCTGAGCTGAAGAGGAGTACAGTGTGTCACCAGGAAGAGGTTGAGCTGCTGCCAGAATTCCCACCTAAGGGAATTATGCTTTGGAGGGGCCCCGCAGAGCTTTGCTGGTGTCCTCATGCATGCGCCCTACCAGAGGGCCAGCCTTGTACCAAGGTCACTGGACAAGTCAGTCTCGGCTAGCAAAGGAAGATAGCACAGAAACCAGAAGAGTCATGTGTTCTTCCGCTCTAGTTTCTTCACATCCCCATCGTGCAACACCAAAGTGAAGGCTTTGAAAAGGGATGGAGGAGGAGTGGTCCCAGAGGCATGCGTAATTCCCTCTGCTCCAAGGTAAGAGAGGAGAAGGAGGAGTAAAAGAGAATATCCTGTCCTCTTTGCTTGAGACCCTCTAGATAGGGTGGGCAACCGTCCTCGTTTGCCCGGGCCTGAGAGGTTTCCTGGGATGAGGGGCTTTCAGTGCTAAAACTGAGTAGTTCCAGGCAAACTGGGATGGTTGGTCACCCTCCCTCCAGGACAGAAGAATGACTGGCAACAGGGAGTGGTGAAAGTTGTATTAATAAATGAGATTTGAGATTGAAGTTTAAAATAGACAATTTTTAAAATTGTGGAACACCACATACAGAAAAGAATGCATAGAAGATAATATACAGGTTAAGGATAATAAAATGAACACCCACGTACCCAGCACTCTTTTAAGAAATAGAACATTATAGGTTGTTTGGAGCTCTCTGTATGTCCCTCAGTATGACATTCTTCTCCTCTCCACGCCGGAGGTAACTGCTATTCTGATTTTCAACCAGTTCTTGATTTTACTTATGGTCCAGCCACCTCTGTACGTATCCTTAAAATGTTTAGATTAGCCTGGTTTTGAAATTCATTTAATTGAATCATGCTGTATGTATTCATCCGTGACTTGTCTCTTTGGCTCAAAGTTGTGTTTTTGAGATTTCTCCAAGCTTATGGTTCACTCATTTTCAAAGCTGCATCAAATTCTACTGTATGAATATTTATTATTTTTCCAATGGACGTTTGGTTGTTTCCAGTGTTTGCTTTTAGAAACAGTGCTGCTGTGTACATTCTTATAAATGTCCTCTGGTGCACATGTACATTAACTTTTTCTATCATATGTGTTTAGAATTGGAATTGCTGCATCACAGGGTGTGTACATATTCGATTTTACTAGATAATGCTAAACTCTCCTCCATTGTGGTTGATTAACTCATGCTCCTGCCTACGGTCTGTGACAGCTCCCATCGCGTTGCATTCTCACCATTTAGCATTTCTGGCTTTTAATTTTTGTCAATCTGGTGTAAAATGATATCTCATTTTAATTCGCATTTTTCCAGTTACTGAGTTTGATAATTTTAGTATGTTTAATATTAAAATATATTGTATTTTTTATTTTGTAAAATACTTGTTTGTAATCTTGTCCGTTATTACATTAAGTTTTGTTGTTTTCTAATTGACTTATGGGGGTTCTTTATATATTTGGGATATGTTATATAAGTGGGAAAGATCTTCTGTGTGGCTTGGGTGTGGATTATATTTTCATTCTTTTTATTGTGTCTTTCAATGTGAGAAACTTTATAAATCTTGTTACAAATAACACTTCCATACTCCAAGGTCATAAAGACATTTTCTACATTTGAAAAACTTTAAATGTTTTACATTTTGCATTGAAATCTCCTTAATTCATTTGGAAATGATTTATTTTGTGTTTTCATGGTCTGAGGTAGATATGCTATTTAATTTTCTCCTATATATAATGAATGTTTATTAATATATTAATATGTATTATAATTAGCATAGGTATCTTGACATCAGCTATTAAATAGTCAATTATTGCCATGTATCTGCTGTGTTGTAAAATGAGCTTAGGAGTAGTCCCTCTTTTCTATTAACCAAAAGTATTTTAAGATTGTAAGTTTTCATTAGTTAAGTTTTTTTTTTTTTTTTAGACAGACACAGTCTTGCTCTGTCACCCAGGCTGGAGTGCAGTGGTATGATCATAGTTTACTGTAACCTCAAACTCCTGGGTTCAAGGGATTCTCCTGCCTCAGCCTTGCAAGTAGCTAGGATTCTAAGCCCGTGCCACCATGCCTAGCCAATTTAAAAAAAAATGTTTTTAGAGATGGAGCCTTACTATATTGCCCAGGCTGGTCTTGAACTCCTGGCCTCAAGACATCCTCCTGCCTCAGCCTCTTGAGTCACTGGGATTATAGGTATGGGCCACTATGCCCTGCCTAGTTAAGTTTTTCCCTAAATGGTTATAGACCATTCAGTTATAAATGGAATTATACAATATGTAGTCTTTTGTGTTTGGATTCTTTCACCTAGCATAACATTTTTGAAGCGTATACAAGTTATAGCATGTATCAGTGGTTTGCTTTTTTTTTTTTATTTTTTATCTATTTTTTATTTTTTTTTTACTAGTAGCAATTACTATTCCATTGTACAGTAATAAAATATTTATTCATTCTTCATCAAGTGGACATTTGAATTATTTCCAGTTTTTGGCTATTATAAATAACACGCTATAAATACTTGCACACATGTCTTTGAGTGGACATGCATTTTCATCTCTCCTGGGTTACCCATAATTGGAATTGCTGGGTTGAGCATAAGTTCATGTTTAACTTTTCAAGAAACTGTTAAAATGTTTTCCAAGGTAGTTGTAACAGTTCCTATTCCCACCGATAATGTACGAGGGTCCCACTTCCTCCACATATTTATTATCACTTGGTATAGTCTGTCTTTCGGATTAGAGCTATGCCTCTGGGTGTGTAAGAATAACTTATTGTGGTTTTAAATCACGGTGTTCTAATTCCTAATGATGTTGAGCATCTTTTCATGTGCTTTTTAGCCATTTGTATATCTTATCTGATGACACTTCTGTTACAACCTTTGCCCATTTATTAATTGGGTTATTTTATTATTACTGAGTTTTGAAGTGTTCTTTTTATATTCTGGATACAAGTCCTTTATCAGGTATTAGATTAATACATATTTTCTTCCAGCCTGTGGTTTTGGCTTCATTTTCTTCATGGTATATATTGAAGAGCCAAAATTTAAAATTTCAATGAAGTCCAATTTACTTCTTTATGGATTATGCTTTTGGTATCATATCAAAGAAGTATTTGCCTAACCCAAGATCACAAAGATTTTTCTATGTATTCTTTCAGGAGTTTTTTTCTTCAAGTTTTAGCTCAATTTAGATCTGTGCTCTATTTCAAGATAATTTTTGTGTATGATGTTTAGTAAAGGTCCATGTTTTTTCTTTTGCATATGAATATGTAATTTTTCCAGCATCATTGTTGAAAAGACTACTCTTTCCTCATTTAATCACTTTGGCACCTTCATTAAAAACCAATCAAATATAAATACAAGGATTTATTTCCAGAATCTTTATTCTGTTTCATTGAGCTCTACGTTTATCCTTATACTAAACTTCTACATCTTATAAATTATTGTAGCTTCATAGTAAGTTTTGAAATTCAACACTGTAAAGTACTTCAATTGTTTTTCTTACTCAAAATAGTGGGGTGTTGACTTTTGTAAGTCTTCTGCATTTTCATATAAATTTTAAGGTTAGCTTGTCAGTCTTTACAAAAATTCTGAGATTTTGATACAGATTGCATTGAATCTGTAGATCAATTTGGGAAAGTTTCTGTTTTAATAATACAGAGTTTCCACTCCATGAACATTATATGTGTCTCCATTTGTTTAAATCTTTAATTTTTCTCAAAAATATGTTGTAGTTTTTAGTATATATCTTTCACTTCCTTTTCTAACTTCTTAAAGTGTAAAACTAGATTATGATTGTAAATCTTTCTTCCTTTCTAATATAGAAATTTAAAGCTTTAAGTTTCCATTTACTGCTCTGCTTCTTATATATTTTGATATATAGTGTTATCATTTTTCATTCAGCTTAAGGTATTTTCTAATTTTCCTTGTGATTTCTTTGACTCATGTGTTCTTTAGAAATAGGTCATTTAATTTCCAAATGTTTGTGGATTTCTCCAACTTTTTTATGGTTGTCGATTTCTAATTTAATTATTGTAAGGTCAGAGAACATCCTTTGTATAATTTTAATATTTTACCATCTATTGATACTTGCTTTATGGTCTAGTATATGATCTATACTGCAAATGATTCACTGTGCTCTTGAAAAGAATGTGTACTCTGATGTTGCATGGAGTGGTATATAAATGTTAGTTCAAGTTGGTTGATAATATTCAAATCTTCTATATTTTTCTTGATTTTGTGTTCAATTCTTCCATCAGGTAGTAATACAGAGCTATCTACATCACCAATTATAATAAAAATCCAACATTTTCCATGTCTCCTTTCAATTCTGACATCTTTTGCTTCATGTGTTCTGTGGCTTTGTTGTGAGGTACTCATACATTTGTAATTGATATATCTTCCTGATGTATTGGCTATTTTACCAATACAAATTTTCCTCTTTTTCACTAGTAATATTTGTTATCTTAAAATATATTTTTCTGATGTTAATATAGTTCCTTCCAGGTCCCTTATGGTTATTCTTTGCATGATGCATTTTCTATGCTTTTATTTTCAATCTATTTATATCTTTGACTCTAAAGTAAATTGTTTCTATATAGCATGTAGTTATGCCCTGCTGTTTTTATCCAGTCTGATTATCTCCACCTTTTGATTCGAGTGTTTAGTCCATTCACATTTAGTATAATTATTGATATGGTTGGATTTTTGTCTATTTTGCTGTTTTCTGTATTTCTCACATCTTTTTCATGTTCTTCTTATCTTCTACTTCTTCATATACTGTTAAACAAATAATTTTTAGTGTACAGTATTAATTCCTCTGTTGATTTCTTAATATCTATATTTTGAGCTTGTTTAATAATGGTTGTTTCAGGAATTGCCATCTACATCTTAACATATCACAATTTACATCAGATTAATATTGATTTTTTCCTATAAAATATGACAACTTTGCTCCAATATAGCTCAATGTCCTCCCCCACCATTTGTGCTATTATTCTTTCTTTCCTAATTTTTCTTTGTGATGGTCCATCATTTACCCTAACCAAAACCACATACTCAAACTGGCAGAACTATGGATTTTCTGTTTGTTTCCTCCCAGGTCTGCTACTTTCACTGTTAATGCCTCCAGCAGGACTTTTCACCTTCCACCCCAAATCAGATCTTTTCCCAATGGCAGCAAGCCTGCTGGTTTTCGTGCCTAGCCCACCTTGGGAAAACTTTCTTTCTCACTAAGTGAGCTGAATGGGAGTATGGGAGCAGTCCCAGCAAAGGAATCCTAGACTGCCACAGTTTTTACCGACGTATGTAGCAGTTTTTCAAGAATAAATATTTCTCCATTTGTTTGCTTTTAGTCAATTTCCAGAGCCCTCCTATAGTGGATTTTTAACAATTTTGCCTGGTTTTGTACTTGTTTTTTGGGGGAGAGAATTTGCCAGACTCTTCACATCTTTACAGCTGGAAGTCTTGGTTCCATAATTTTTTTTAAGGTTTGTTATACTGTTTGTTTTTACCTTACTAGGCAAGATAATTTGCTCATTAACTATGAGACTCTATTTTTTCTGACATAAGAGTCTAAGGGTATGCATTTCCTCCTGAGTACTGCTTAAGTTCTGTCTCTCACGTTTTGATACATAGCATTTATATTATTATTCAGTATAAATATATTCTGATCTCCATTATGATTTTTTTTCCTCATCACTTCAAAAGTGTTCCTATGTTTTCTTTCTAATTTACCTTCTTGTTATTGATTTCTAACTTGATTCCACTTTGGCAAAGTACATGGTAAGTTTTTTGAAAATGTTCTATATGTATTTGAAAAGTAAAAAATGTTTATTCTCCAGATATTGTATATAATATTCTCTATATATTCATCATCATTAAACTTGTTAATTGTACTGTTTAAATCCACTATGTCCTTTTGAATTATGTTTTGCTTTTTGATTAGAAAAAGAGAAGTACGTGAAAATTTCCCACTGTGATTTCTCCTCGTATTTCTATCAGTTTTTATAGTTAGAACTATAAGGCCATGTTGCGTGTACATGAGTAAATTGAATATTTTATTATTATGTAGCAACTGTCTTTGTCTCTAGTATTGTGTTTTGCTTTTAAAGTTCACTTTTTGTGTTATTGGTATAATTAAATCTTTTTTTGGTGAATATTTGAATATTGCCTTGGTATATTATTATGAGCTTTCTGTTTGTCCTGTTTTTTCCTTCTTTTTTACATTTTTTGGATTGTTTTCTTTTTTTATTCTGTATATTATTCTTAAAATTTTTATTTTTTATATATGTATATTTTGATGTTCTGTTTTCTTTTTTTAAATTTCAGAATATTATGGGGATAACAATGTTTTGGTTACAAGGATTGCTTTTGTACTGCTTGACTCAAAGTTACAGGTGTGCCCATTGCCCAGATGGTGTACATTGTACCTGTTAGGTATGATTTCACTCATCCCCTCCTCCCCGCCACCTGCATGATTTCCATTGCGTTTTACTTCCATCTGTGCACATGACTGCTGACTGGTTAGTTCCAATTTAATAGTGAGTACATGTGGTGTTTGTTTTTCCATTCTTGCAGTACTTAAGAGGATGGTCTGAGGTTCCATCCAGATTGTTGCAAAACGTATTAATTCGTGTTTCTTATGGCTGAGTGGTACTCCATGGTATACATATACCACATTTTATTAATCCATTTATGAATTGGTGGGCACTTGGGTTGATTTTACATCTTTGCAATTATGATTTGTGCTGCAATAAACATTCTAGTGCAAGTATCTTTTTTATAAAATGACTTTTTTCCCTTTGTGTAAATACCCAGTAGTGGGATTGCTGGATCAAACTGTAGGTCTACTTTTAGTTCTTTGAGAAATCTCCATACTATTTTCCATAGAGTTTGCACTAGTTCGCAGTCCCAACAACAGTGTATAAGTGTTTTTTTCTCTCTGCATCCATGCCAGCATCTATTATTTTGGGACTTTATTTTTTGAGACTGAGTCTCACTCTGTTGCCCTGGCTAGAGTGAGTGCCGTGGCGTCAGCCTAGCTCACAGCAACCTCAAACTCCTGGGCTCGAGCGATCCTACTGCCTCGGCCTCCCGAGTAGCTGGGACTACAGGCATGTGCCACCATGCCCGGCTAATTTTTTCTATATATTTTTAGTAGTCCAGGTAATTTCTTTCTGTTTTTTTTTTTTTTTAGTGGAGATGGGATCTCATTCTTGCTCAGGCTGGTCTTGAACTCCTGAGCTCAAACAATCTGCCCGCCTAGGCCTCCCAGAGTGTTAGGATTACAGGCGTGAGCCATCATGCCCGGCCTATTTTGGGACTTTTTGATAAAAGCCATTCTCACTGGGGTTAGGTGATATCTCATTGTGGTTTTGATTTGCATTTCCCTGATGATTAGAGACATTTAGCACTTTTTCATGTTTATTGGCCATTAGTCTATCTTCTTTTGAAAAGCTTCTGTTCATGTCTTTTGCCCACTTTTTAATGGGGTTTGATTTCTTTTCTTGCTGATTTGCTTGACTTCTTTGTAGATTCTGATTATTAGTCCTTTATTGGATGTATAGCTTGCAAATATTTTCTCCCATTCTGTAGGTTGTCTATTTGCTCTGTTGATTATTTCTCTGGCTGTGCAGAAGCCTTTTAATTTAATCAGGTCCCATTTATTTATTTTTGTTGTTGCTATGATAGCTCTTGGGGTCTTCTTCATAAATTCTTTGCCTAGACCAATATCTGGAAGAGTTTTTCCAACATATTTTTCTAGAATTATTATGGTTTCATGTCTTAGATTTAAGTTTATTATCCATCTTGAATTAATTTTTATGAAGGGTGAGAAATGTGGGTGCTGTTTTATTTTTTTGCATGTGGCTATCCAATTTTCCCAGCGCCATTTGTTGAATAGGGATTCTTTTCCCCAATGCGTATGGTTGTCTACTTTGTCAAAGATCAGATGGCAATATGTGGATGATTTTATACCTGGGTTCTCTGTTCTATTTCATTGGTCTTCTTTATTGTTTTGAATTTATGTACTCCTTGTATATTCTTTTAATAGTTATCCTATTTATTTAAATATACACATGTATCATACTTAGTCAAAAGTTAATAAACATTGTTTCTATTATTTTAGATAATACCAGGACTTCAGATCATTCTAATGCTCTTACTACCTGACCACAATGACATGTGTCTAGGATCCAGTAAATCTAGGATTTAAATTTTGTATTCTATTTTATTCCTAAGAAATTCTAAGAATATTAGCATTTAAAGTATTCTCATTTCTTTTCAACTGTTTTTCAACAATTGAAATAGAAATGGTGATCTTTTAATGGGAATGAGGGGAAACCTATTCTGATTTCCCCACTGGTAACATGCATCCCCAAGGGTTAACAAGTGTTACTCTGTTCAATTTCTAATTTGTATATTAACTTGCCTTTCAGAATCGCTTTTTCCCATTTTCCCCTATCTGTGTCTCTGTACTCTCTCTTATGGTGAACTGTCTTTACTCTTCTGATTTTTATGTGGTATAGTTTTATGTAAAAGGATTTTGAGTGGTTTTTCTATAAAGTAAATTAGATTTCTCAAGATCTAAAACTTGTTTCAAGGTGCCTGTTACACAACACAGATGCTATTACAAGAATGATGATGATGACACTTTTATTTTTTGCTTTCTTTTTCCTCTGAAGTGTTCTACAAGCTAATTATTTCAGGTTAGTTGACGTATCTAGGTCTCCTTATTGTAACAAAACATAAATATGGTGTTGAAATGCATACTTAAACAGAGACTTGATTTCCAACTTCTTGCCCCCTTTACTATTCCATTTTTCATCTACACCTGGCATATCCTGTCTTTCCATCATATGGGCCCTCCTAGCTCATGAATTCTCCCTCCAAATGCTTCCGTAAAAATCACAATTTGAGAAATGATGCTAAATATCAAAGATTTTCACCCATAACTGCAAACAAAGTATTTGTCCAGCTGCCACCAACAATTCTTCTAAATGCCAGTCAAGGCATGTGAAAGCAAAGTACATGGTGTTTTTCTGGAACTCATAATGATAAGTTAAAGCATCTTATTAATATTCATCAGGGATAACAAGTAAGAGAGTTTTACATGTAAATAAGAAAAGTGCTTAGAAACACAAGCTGTGCTTCTGATCCAGCTTTTGAAGTTAATAGTGTACACAGAGGGAGATGGAGGCAAAAAAATCTTTGGAAAATTACTTGAGAATTTGTGAATTTTTAACAAAACATAATGTGCATATTCTGATATTAAATTATGGCTCAAGTGATGATAGTTTGATCTGGTTTGAAAGTGGGATCTGTAATTGGAAGAGATTTGATCACCATCACCTGTTTTTCTTCTTTTCCTCTCCCTACTTATACTTTTTAAATTCCCCTCACCAAAACAACTGGGTTGACTGAATCTGGTTACTAAAAGACAAGAGCAACATGCCACATGTGTTCAGTGCCAGGTCCTCCTGGATGTGGCCAGTGGTATTGCTAGAAAGCCGCACGTGCTTTTAGAAGTCTTTGGCGTCATCAGCAATTGGTAATAATAACAGCCAACGTTTATGTGGAGCTTACTGTGTGCGAGGCACTATACTAAGTATTTCACATATGTTAACTTATTTTATACTTCGTACAACTCTGTTTTACTGATAAGGAAACCAAGTTGCAAAGAAGTTATGTTAATTGCCTGTAGTTGTTGAATAGCAGATGTAGGATTTGAACCGGTGATATTGCTCCCAGAGTTCAGGCTCATATCCTTTGTTATATACTGCCTAAGGACTTTTTTAGTTATTTATGGAAAGGGCCACAGCCTATCCCTCTCTGGGAATTTGGCAGTATCAAAAGGTCTACTACCCCAAATCAGGCTCTCATTGCTCCATCTCATGTTGCTGTGAGTCTTCCCTTACGCACATCTGTATTTTTTAGTCTCTGAATTCTAGAAGCACTTTCTGTGTTTAGGAAATATTGGTGGAATAAAAGATGTTTGAATATGCTTTGTATTTTGGTTTAACATGGACCTGTTTTCCTCCTTAGAGTGTAGGCATTTGGAAACTAGAGAGTATGTCTTACAGTTTTATATTGTCACCAATCCCTAGCACAGTCCCACTGCTTGGGAACTATTTATATGGCACATATTAGTTAGGTAGATAAATGGGAGAAGGGTAATTAGAGATCAAGGATAGAAAGCTTGTTTGAATACCTAAGAGAGAGCCTAAAAAGGATGTGGGAAAGACAAAAGAAAAAGAACAAAAATGAAAACCTACTAACTTCTAAATGGAAGCATTCCAGACCAGGTAGGTTGAGTTGACCTGACAATTAGCATTCTTTCCAATTGAGGGAGGAACAAAGATGGACTTGGGTCTTCCTCTGTGATTATATTTTCTTTTGTGTATGTGCTGTACTTACATATATACTCATCCTTGCAATGAAGACATTTTTTCCTGTGCTCAGGAAGACAAACCTGACAACATACTACTGTCATAAAGAATCACCATGAAGAAGAATAGAAGGATCCATAACGGGATGACTGCATTCTAAGGTCACAGTCACAGGGAAAACCCAAAGCTCTGGAGACAGCAGCCAGGTTAGGCAATTTGTTGAGCACACCATCAACCCCTTTGTTCTCTGAGATGTGTAGCATGGGGAGTATCCAGGCAACAGAAACAGACGGAACTCATTACCCTGTATTAGTATTTTATCATGTACTAGATTAGGTAAAGCAGAAACTTGTCTTACTTAAGAAAGATGAAAAATTTGAAAGCATCTAAAAGGTCCAAGTCATGCTTGGAGGAATGATGAAAACATCTGCCCAAACATAAAATTATGAGATTTTGCAGAGACTATGTAAGATTTTAGTTTGATGCGTATTATTGTGCCATTGATTGTAACAGTATACTTTAAATCCAATTGAATGAAACATCTGTTTTTTTGGTGTAAATCTAATATTCTGCCATGAGTCACATTTACAGGCAGTAATAAAGAGTTGGCTTTTTCTCTGATAATGTTGTGTATTTCTCTCTCCAGACTTCCCATTTAATTTTACTGTTTTACTCTCTAAACTGTTTCTGAAACAAGCAGTTTTAATTAAGCCTCCCTCCCACCCCATCTTCCGGGAGACTGGTGTTCCAAGATAACCACAATTAATTCACTAATTTCCTTCATAGTCTAATTAGCCACTGTTATCGGATTAATCCGAAATTACCTGGAAAGTGTTCATAGGATAGTTTTTACAAACATGAACTTTCAGCAAAGTAAAATTGTGCTTTGAGTTATTTTACAATCACGTATCATGTAAAGATTCTAATTGCAACTCCTACAAAGTTGCTTATAATTGCTCAAATCTAATTCGAGGTTGTTTTCTATAGAAGACATTTCATGAAAATATTTCCCTAAAACTAGCTCACTGCAGCCTTAACCAGTGAACGTGTGTATTCTTGCCTGTTTGGCAGATCTATATCAATTTGCATTTGGATGCCTGAGGCTGTCATTGCTCCATGACATGGGCTTTAAAGTCAGTCAAATAATTCTCTTCCTTTATCTCCACGCACATTGCACAATTTCTGATTACACTTTGGTTCCTAAATAGATTTTTAAAGTGAATTCATGCATTAATGAGTGACTCTAGGTATTGTGGTCCAATTTTTCTCACAGGCATTTTGGGGGATGCAGTAGTCTCTTGGGAGTTTGGTTAAGATGAGAGTATGATTAGAGTCCCTTAGAAAGTGATGAGCTATTGGTACACTGACAAAATAATAACTTTAGGGTTTAAAAGTGGTACTGTACCAGGCAACACCTCTCTGATGAGATCTCCTAAAGCAGCAGTCCCCAACCTTTTGGCACCAGGGACCATTTTCATGGAAGACGTGGGGGATGGGGGGATGGTTGTGGAATGATTCAAACACATTATATTTATTGTGCACTTTATTTCTATTATTATTAGATTGTAATATATAATGAAATAATTACACAACTCATGATAGGTTGGGGACCCCCTCTGTCCTAAAGGGCCAGGTCATTGCACCAGGTGACATCTTCATCTCATGCTTTATTAATGCTACGTGGGCATGATTTGCTGGCCATACGACTGTGAAGGATTGGTTCCCTCAACACACCTGAGGAGTCTTCATTGGCTTTCTCTTCCTAACCAGCCAGATCATGGAGTAGGGAGGATCTTCTTGCTTGGCATCTCTTTTCCTGGGAAGAGAAGAGTAGAACTCAGTAATGGTCCAGCTTCATGGAATAATTTCACCATCCTATACATGGCTTAACTTTTTCTCTTCTTTCTTTCCATTCTTATTTTCAAAGATGAGCAATATATTTATCTACATTTTAACCCTGCAAGTATCTGCTAGGTGTTATCAAATACTACCTCAATAGTTCATATATTATCACGAAAGAGACACATGAGTTACCTCTAATAATTTTTTTATCTACAGAGAGATACATATGAAATTACAACTTTGGGAAATACTTATCACTCACTCATTAGTCATTCACCATGCCTAAATATAGATCCTCTCTTCATGAAGTCTTGAAAATAAATTTCTTTCTTTCTATTTCTAACAATAGTGGACTATTGACTATTGCAGTAGTCATAATATTGTTTTTTAAAGCCTTCTGTACTACATGGGTACAGTCACAGGAGCTTGGGCCTGGGAACCTGGAGACACAGGCTACTATAATAATAAATATAAATGTGAACAAGTTAGTCACCTACCTGGACCTCAGCTTTTTAAGCATAAAAGAATGGGGGTGAACTACATTCTGTATTTAGAAGCCCTTGCTATACTAAAAATGAAACACTTTGTCAATCCCCTAGTTTCCACTTCTACTCCAAAGTCTCCATTGGGTCTTCACAGAAGAAACTTCAGCATCCTAGGCTTTTGTATTCTAGGCAAGCCTAATTCAAAACACTTTCCTCCTATTTAATATCATTTTACCGATGGTTTAACCACATGGTTTAATTGACAACTTCTCCCTCTTTGCTCCTGCTGCTCTTCCCACCTCTTTCTGATTCTGTGCTTGTTTAAGTCTTACCCTTCCTTCAACGTCTGAATCAGGCTTTTGGCTGTAACACCCTCCCTAATAATCTTTCAACACCTGCAGTGATTTTTGCCTTCATTGAGTTTCCATTTGGCTTGTATATGGGTTCTTGGAAACCTTGTATTCTGCAAAATTGTGCACTAAAATAGTAGAACTTATGGGGAAAAATGAGTCTTGCACAGATCACTCAAAACCTATGCAATGTTGTGACCAGAGCACTAACAAAACAATAATCTTCATACAATTTTAGTATAGTTTCAACAGAACTGTAAAATTCTTAATAAGAAAACACTATAGTAAATGTAGGAATTTACTTTTTTAAAAAAAGGTACTTTGATGGCAGGGATGGGATAGGAGATGGTAGGCAAAATGGAGGCTGTTGAGTTAGGGAGGCAAAGATAAAATGTACTAAGATCTGGGAGAACCTGCAATAAGCTCTTCTGAGACAGAGAACATGACCAAACTGAGTCAAGAGGAAGGGCCTGGGGCAAATGTGTAGTGGCTTGCTGT
>RJWJ010014438.1:0-37897 GCA_004363605.1 Indri indri | reverse complement strand
TGAACATAAATTAGTTTGCACCCAACGAGTGAAAGAACAATTAAATTTAATTTAGGATCATTTTGCTTAAACACATGATATCAGACATTCATGGAAAGCATGTGCTATTTTTCCACGAAGGACAGAGTAGTAAAGGAAGGAAATGAAGAAAGAGGGTGGTGAGCTATCACCCAATTTACCCAATTATTTCCTCTCCTTTCCTTCAGTGAGGTGGAAACGCCATCCTGCAATTCTGCTCTAGACTACTATCCTACATCTGACACCGGCCTTATTTCAGGGGCACGTCAGCAGCCAGCCTTTGGTACGTGTGCCTGGGGAAGAAATCAGATGGAATACTAAGGCTATCTTTTCAAGTACATTCCAAAACTCCCGAGTCCTCTCCTGGAGCCCCTGCTCTCTCTCAGCTTATCCTTGTAGCTTCTGGCTCCACTATCCAGGTCTCCACACACTGCTAAATTAACTCCTTCTCTACTTCTTTACTTGGAGCCTTGAAGGGAAACCAAAGTAAGGAAGTTGGGGCTGCAAAGATGGCAAGGAAATCCTGAAGATACCGTGATAATGCAAGTTCCTCACTTTTCATTATTTTTTATATCATGTGGTTACTGAGGAAAATAAAACTAAGTTATGCTCATATGGTTTTCAAGAATAGTGAAAAGTAATTGTAAAGAACTTGTCAATTATAACCTAATTTGTAAATGCTATTAGGGCACCATAAGAATATCAGAATTGGAGTGATTATTTCTTAATTGTTGTGAGCCTAATGGATTTGAATTATCAGTGAAAACACCCTCAGCAATTTTATGGCATATGTTGTCCTCATGATATAGTTAATTGTCTATATTTTAAAATTATTGTATCAGTATGTCATTTCAACAAATATTGTTGAGTCCTTCCTTTACATCCAGGACAATGTGAAGCACTGAATGAACTCTTAGATAAAATAAAACATGGTTTCTACTTTCGATGTACTTAAACTCTGATACCAAACAGAAGATATGACATAATATATGCCTCTTATAAATGCTATAAGAAACACAGTTCTAGGAGTGTTACAGGAGTTTAAAAAAAGATTACTTTCCATTAGCATAATTATGGAAAGCTCTTCAGAGAAGATAGCATTTAATACTAAAGTATAAAATAATATTTTGACCACTAATTGCTTTGTGTGAATGTCTTATCTCCTCAACTACACCATAATCTTCTTGTGGTTAGAGACTTAAGATATTATGCTTGTTGTGCTATTCCTCGTCCTTTATTCTCCTAGCAAGGATTAGCTGCCTAGGAGGCCCTTCATACATAATTGTTTCCTAATACTTGCTAAATGGTAAGACAAAAGTCAGAACAAATGCTGCAAATTCCGTCTGCATCCTTTAGCTGACTAGATTTCAACAAAGAGATTCTTGATGGATACTATGAACTGGCAGATACTCCAACTCCTTTCTTCTGTGTTGAAGAATTGGGAGAACTGGATTCTAATTCTCAGCCTTTTATAATGTGGGGGGGATCAGCCTTCAATGATCTTACCTAAAAATGAGCCCGATAGCTAGCATCTTAAAGATTTACCAAGTATCATTTTATGTCACAAAAGATCATAAAGTTATTGAGAAAGACATTATACAAATGCAAGATGCCGTTATTACTAGTACAGCATTTGTGTGATGTTAAGTTCATTCATGACAAGACTGCAGAGATTTCTTTAGAAGCATGTCATCGCTTTAATTTTTTATTTCACTTTTATGTTTCATCTGGCTCATCTTTTTGAAGTCATTTTCCTTATTTAAATAGTTTTCTATTGTACCTTTTCTCTCGAACTGGTTTTATTTGGATGGATTTAGCTTCCCTGGAGGAAGCAGCATGTGGAAAAACCTATGAACCATTGAGCTGCTAATAATAATTATCCTCTGCCCTTCTAGAGCCTCTTTTATCTGAGGATATCAAAGCACTTCTCAAACCGGCATCTATAATTATCTCCATCGTACAAAAGGATAACTGCAAGTGAGGCTGAGTGACTTACAGGAGGTTGACAAAGGCAAAAAGCAGAGGCCCAAATTCCCTCTGCCTCTTCTTTGCCTATCTCCCAGACTTCAGGACTTCTAGGAAGAGTGATACCTGGCCTAGACTCTGAGGACAGTCAGAGAAAAGGGGACCAAGTCTTTATGATCTGAAGCTCTAGCGGAGGCCTAACCTCTGATAATCTGAGGATACATGAACACAAATGACAAAACATCAGTGAGCAGCAAACCAGTGGAGGGAGAAGTCACCCTGGGGTAGCTCAGCTAAGAAAAGCTTTGTCAAGCAGGATTTCAGTGAATCCGCCCCAGTGAGTGGCAAGGTCTCCATGCTGCCTTGCCTCTGCAGTTTTCTTTCTCACCTAGAAAAATACAGTTTACATTTGGTAAAGGACAGGAGTTCACTTTTTCCTCAGCAATCCAAGTTGAGGGCTATCAGGATGAATTTCTGTGTTCTCCTTAAGGTTGTAATAAGGCCCAGTGTTCACTGAGATTCAAAGTGCTTTAGGGATTTACCGTCCGTCCATTCTTCGAGCCATTACCCATGTCTTCTTTATAACTTTAAGACTTTTGTTTCTGGGTTCTATTTGCAGATAAAATGACATGTCTCAAACTGGCAAATTTCCCCTAAGAATTGGAAAAATGAATAATACGGACTGGGGTTGGTGACCCAGGGCATTCTGAATAAACGTGGGGTCTAAGAACTGGCAGAAGGCCTGGATCCGACTGATGGAAACGAGGGCTCTAGGCCTTCCGTACTAAATGGTGAACTAGGAACTATAAAAGAAACAATGTGGTGAAGAGCTTCGGCCATCAAGTATTCTAAAAATGAAGCAGGGCATTTTATATGTGGTGAGAAGGGCACTGATTATGATCTGAATATTGCTAATATGTCCCACAGAAGCTACTTGGAATAATTTTTTACTATTAATTTGAACAAGAGCACTGAGACTCTTTATATGTATAATAAAGCTAATTTTACATTTAATAGAGATGATTTTATTTTTTAATGTTAGTAAAATAAGACTCTTATTGAATTTTAGAAGTGAATAAAACTTTTATAACTTAAGATTTTCTTTCTGGGTTCTATTTGCTGATTAAAATGCTCTCGCTTTAATCCCTTTATATTACATTGAATTTTATAGCGTTCACTCTTTTTCCCTTCGACATATCTCATTTGTTTAAAAAAATGTAGTATTTTCATGGCAAGCTGTTTTACACATTCATTTTCACATTCGCTCTCATATTTAACTGAATACTAATGGTTCGTATTTTTCTGGTCGATAAGGAATTAAGGGTGCTCGATTTGAGGAAAATAATAACTATTATTTATGAGGCATTTACTATATTCCCAGTCCTGAGATAAGCTGCATGCACTACATCTGCAGTCCCCAAGCCCTGGGCTATGGACTGGTACCGGTTCGCGGGCTGTTAGGAACCAGGCAGCAGGGCAGGAGGTGAGCAGCAGGCCAGCAAGTGAAGCTTCATCTGTATTTACAGCCGCTCCCCATCATTCACATCACTGCCTGAGCATCACCTCCTGTCAGATCAACAGCGGCATTAGATTCTGCATTATGGTGAGTCGTATAATTATTTCATTACATATTACAATGTAATAATTACAGAAATAGCATGTACGATGAATGTAATACACTTGAATCATACCAAAACCATCCCCCCATCCCCCAAACCCGATCCATGGAAAAATTGTCTTCCATGAAACCGGTTCCTGGTGCCAAAAAGTTTGGGGACCACCGCACTACATCATTTAGTCCTTAAAACATCACGGAGGTAGGCATTAGTTTTATTTGCATTTTATAGATGAAGAAACTGAGGCTTAGAAATTTAAGTCATTTGACTAACGTTCCACAGCTAATAAATGGCATAGCTATTATTAAAACCCAAATCCTACTGACTCCAAACCCCATTCTCTTACAGACTGCAACTTTAACCTGTTTCATAATTGATTCTTAAATTTCTAGTTCTATGACCTTCACCGTGTCCAGCTTAGCCATCACAGACCACGCGCCATTACTATCTGTTCAAACATCTTCGGCCAGCTTTTGGGAGTACAAATTTTACCAAGGTGGAAACTCCCAAGTTGGGTACCCCTTACACATATGTTCCTCATGCCTTATTTGAGCTTAATATTTGTCAACTTTAATGGTTGCAATGTCCTCTCAAAAAGAGATGACCTTACTAAGTGTCATTTCTTGGTAAATAAAGCTCTGCTGCTGTTGACTTTTGACTCATCATCGCACTGATATTTAGTGTCAGTGAGGAGTACATTGGACAAGACAGCAGTCTTGAGCTTTTATAAAGGGAAACAGGTGGCTGGACTTTGGACACAGTCCCTCTGGCAGAGGTGGGGAAACTGCAACTTGTATTTAGTATTTTAATTGAGGTTGGCAGTGCATAGAACTACTTTTCTCATTAAAAATCTTTTCAAGTGATAGGAAACCAAAATAGAAAGGATTATAATTTCCTTCTGTGTTGTGTACACTTTAGCTCCTTATGAAGATCAGACTTCCCTTTTCTTTGACTCAAACATGCCATTTACATGCTCTCGAATGAATAGTCAGTCATCAAAACTAATACACACAGGTGTTTAGCAGATCTGAAAGAGTAAATGTTTTGGTCAACTTTTTAAACAAACTTCCCCCACAATCACAGTGCTCTCCAAATAGAATCTGCTGACTTCAATGGCAGGGTCAGTGTTACGGAGTGACTCATTGCCAGATAGAACAAACAAGCTCAACAAAGGCTGTTTCAAGATGTAAATGCTGCCTCCTTATTACTAGTGAAAGCTAGATTTTTCACTAAATAGTGCTAAAAAAAAGTCTGTGTTTGGGGTTTCCTGCTGAGCCTCAGGTATCCCTGGTCTGAAGAAATGCCCACACCCTCCCACAACTATTTCCCTCCCCTTCCCCTCCCGACTCCTAGAGTGCACCAGATGCATTCAGTTCCTCCGTGAAAATGCTCCTGAACCTGATCCAGTCCTGCTCTAACCCACAACACTTCCCAGAAGCCAGCCTTGCCAAGGTCTCCAGTAACATGCTCACTGCCAAAATGAAATGGCACTTCTCCATCCTGATGCTCCTTGACCTATGTACAGAATTTGACACTGCCGATAACCAATTACACAACTCCCTCTTGGCTTCTGAGCCTCTTTCCTCATTTAGGCTGCCTCTCACCTCATCTGCTTCAGAGACCCTTCTGCCCTCATCCCCTAGCTTCCAGGGTTACCCCAATGCTTTGCCGTTTATCTGTTTCTTGCATGGCTGCCGCACTGGCAGCAGAGGCCATGCTTTATTCATGTTCGAATCCCAGGGCCTAGAAAATGCTTGCAAAATACCACGGGGTCAAAAAAAAAAAAAAATGTTGACTATTTTCTATATCTAATAGATCAATATCTAATAGGTCAATTTCTATATTCACTTCAGTCCTGCACATTGATTGCATCTGGCTCTAATACAAGTTGCATGACCAATTCATATTACACAGAAATTTATCATCTGTCTTTAACTTTTCCCACACCCAACATCTATGTGTCACTAGAGAACGCTGATTAATAAGGAAACTCCCAAATAAAACTACTCACTGACTCTTGGGTGTTTTTCAATTTCTTTTTCCACTTCCCAGTTAAATCTGCTTTTTCAGTCATTACATTTTCTGAATCTGATCTGCCTTCTCAACACTTCCGATAGATAGATTTTTACAATATTTGTGCAGGATAAATTTTGAAAGTATTCTGTGTTCAGTCGGCATTTTGTATAATAATTACTTGCTCTGATGTATTGCAAAGAGCAGCCAATGAATATTTGTTGAGTGATGGCTGCACAAACAAATGGATTTTGCATATTGTTTCTCAATTTGATCATTAAGGTGGTCCAACAAGTGAATTAGCTATTCCATTGTCTGTTTATTTTTGTCATTTTAATAACAAAATCATACTATCTCAGGGGTGGTACTTAAAAGTAAGGCAATTTATTATTTCAATGAAAATTAACAGTTTGACTCTATAAGCTGTTAATTTTGTCCTATAGTTTACATATAATCCTTCATCTCCTGTTTGGATATGACTCTCTGCAGAATTTCAGATTACAATATCTCTTTCTTGTAAGTCTTCAGTTCTTCTGCCAAAGTTATCTTTTTCACCTGTCATTTTGTGTATACCAGATTTTTTGAGGCATATGTATTTTTTAATTTGTCCTATAAATCATGTTAGATCCTTTTGCTATATTGCAAAGTCTTTTATTCTAATTTTTAAAAAAATGCCTTACAACCATTTTCCCTCCTCTTTTTGTATAGTCTTTAAATGAATCACAATCACTTTTCCAAACATACCACAATCACACGTCTGCTTACCACCTTCTTCCTATGATCATTTCATTTTATATCTTCTCCCATTGGATGGTAGATAGATAGATAAACAAATTCGCTTCTTATATATGGTAAAGATTTGTTACACTAAGCACTAAGAACTCACTTCATACTAAGACTTCAGGTGTTTTCTTTTTATCCCCTCACTGTAAGCATACTTCTTCCACATTTTTAATGGACCGAAAGCACTTATATTTAAACATCATTGTATTTGTGGTTTATGAAGTATCACTCCTTTTATGTATTTCTCTGTATTATTATCATTAGTCTCTGATTATAAACTTTTAAAGGAAGAATTTATATTTATTAAACATACCCTAAATAGTTTCTGGCAGTGTACTTCAGGGATATAGTCAATTAAAACATTATTCATGAGTCTGTTAACAAATTGTCATGTATACATCTAAAACGATGTAGGTACCTGAAACTATAAAAATCAATTCATTTTCCATCTTTCACCAGTGTATTTATTCAAACTTGCTCGAGGGAGTACATAATAGAAAAGGGACCCCTTTCATTATTCAGTGGATCTTGTTAGATCAATAGTATTTCCCATTTAGTAAAATGTGATGTCTCATGATTTTTCATAGCAATCCGTATAATTGAAAGGGATTTTCTTCATTAGCATAGAAGAGTGGTAAGTCATAGGAAGCATGACAATGAGGTCCTATCTATATTGATATTTCTAACCCACCTGAGTTTCCAAAATACCTAATTTTAGGAAACTAAAGAGAATACTTTTTCAATTTTCCTGATGTTTATTGTTTCTCCTAGGTGATTATTTCAGCTACAAACCATATACATTCCGAATTTCTTTCTCTGCTTGCTATAGCCACATTCTTTTGCCCAACATTTTAAGTCTTTGATGAAATATAAATGAGCAACAGCTTCCTGCTAACCACAAATTCCCCTTCTTGTTTTGCTTTGTCTAAATGTTCTTCTTGAATGCCCAAAGGACTTTCTCTTCCTGCTTGGCACAGTCCTAAATTAGTCTGAATCACATTATTCTTACATTCAGTGTACGTACCTGCATTATGATTCCAAGGGTAATTTGTGTTCTTTAACCATGGTGTGCTTATCATCAAAGCTTCAAGGGACTACAATCTGGCCTTGATCTTGCTCAGTTCATCAAGGTTGCTTGGAGGTAGAGCTATTCACTGGCACATTATTGGTTTCATGCCTATGATAACCCAGAAATCTATTTCTCAACCAAGCCAGTGATTTCTAACAGGGTTTTGTTTTGTTTTGTTTTGTCTTGTCTTAATCATGTTTGCAAGTTGGTGCTGATACAAAAGTGTGCATTTACTTAATTTTTTTTTCTATTAAGTTCAAAGTAAGCAATGTGTTGTTTTTTTTTTTTTATCAGCACATCTATTCTGACCTAAAATTTCAGCCCTTGAGCATTGTTTAAAAATCTTGTTCTGCCTCTATGGTTTTTTTTAAGTGTGTGTATATTTTATTTTCAATGTCTCATTAAAAGATTAAGACAGTTAGTTGAAACAAATGGGTAGGCTGCCTTGCTTTTTGCTCATTCATGCGTTCATCTTCTCCCAGCTAGCCTACCCTAATGCTGGGTTGGTTGGTCTGCCAAAAAGACAGATTATAAACCTTTGTTTTGTGCAAAATCTCCACTGTCTACAGGGTGTGGTACAGAGACACTCAATGATTACTGAGCTATCATAGCATTACTATACTTTTTTCACTGTGTGAATAAACAGTCCTCATTTAAGAAATGATTTGTGATCTACAAGTTTGCTTTTATAGCTGGAGCCACAACTATTTTCCATGTTTATTTCTGGGCACTAACCTAGTAGCTATACTCACAACTCAAAGTCATTGTCAGAAATGCAGCTGCCTTAACACTGAAGTTAGTTAGCATTTTCCTATGTTGTTTGAAGTTAAAGGTTCACAGCATCTTGCCTTGAGTTAAGTTTATGTAAGCCTCAAACAACTAATTATAATGTGGAAAAAAATTATCAAAGCCTTAATTTCACATAATGTGTAGAAAATATGTTTTTATGAATTCTACTTTTTATATGCTAAATTCAATCAATTTCAGTTTGGATGTGAAGACAACACAGGGCCATTTTGTCTGTGCCTTGATGGGCTTCCTGGTACACATCTGATGGACTTTATTGTACAAGATGGTGGGGACAGGTTGAGCTGAATTACTCTGAAATATAAAAGAAGAATCTGAGTTCTTATTGAAGAAGGAGATCAGGAACAGAGACATGAAGGAAAGGGAGACTCACCAAGATAAATAAAAGCAAGAACTTGGTTAGCAAATATCCATGGCATAGGGGGAAAAAAATGAAGGATGTTTTAAAAACAATTATCTCTCTGCTCTTTTTGAAGTTACATTTATTGCTAATACTTAAACCATTTGAGGAAAAGAGATGGTGGACTAGAAGCAGCCTGTCACTATGCCACTCTCAAGGAAAACAATGAAAGTGCAGGTAGCTGCCTACATATGGATCACTCTTCCCTGAAGCAGCATTGTGAAATCACAGAGAAGCAATGCAGGACACCCAGAGTGGAAAAAAAAAAGGACAGTTTCCAGCAAGGAAAAGGAGCCCTGCAAACCTATTAGCACTAAGTTAAGAAAAGAAGTCTCAGATGAGAAGAAACCAGCAAAAGAACCCTGGCAACATGAAAAATCAAAACAGATCAACACCCCCAAGGTATCACAATGGAGCTACAGCAGTGAACTACAACTACAAGGAAATTGCTGAAATGACAGAAATGGAATTCAGCATATGGATAGCAAATAAGATAAATGGAATTAAAGAGACAGTTGAAAACCAATAAAAAGAAGCCCCAAAAATATTTCAGGAAATTAATGAAAAAGTCACTAAAGAACTAGACAAAATTAGGAAAGATATACAGAATTTAAAGAAATGAAAGAGTCATTCAGGGATTTTCAAAACACATCAGAAAGTTTCAGCAACAGATTAAACTAAGGAGAAGAAAGAATCTCAAAGCTTGAAGAAAAGACTCTTGAGCTAACCCAATCATTTAAAGAGGCAGGGAAGAGAAAACAAAGCAAAGCAATCACTCAGAGAGATGTGGAACTATGCAAAGTGAACAAACATATGAATTATAAGTATCCATGAGGGAGAAGAAGAAAGGACTAAAAGAATGGAAAATCTATTTGAGGGAATTATCAAGGGAAATTTCCCTGGTATCAACAGAGATCCAGATATCCAGATAAAAGATGGTCATCAAAGTCCAGGCAGATTCATAACAAATAGGACACCTCCAAGACACATAGTAATAAACTTAGCCAAAGTCAAAATGAAAGAGAAAATTCTACAAGCAGCTAGACATAAACAAAAGCTGACCAACAAGGGAAAACCCATCAGGATAACAGCACACTTCTCAGTGGAAACTGTACAAGCCAGAAGGGAGTGGGACCCCATCTTCAATCTTCTTAAATAAAACAACTGCCAGCCTAGAATTTTGTATCCTGCAAAATTAAGTTGCACATTTGATGGAGAAATTAAATCTTTCCCTGACAAGCAAATATTGAGGAAATTTTTCATAACTAGACCTGTGCTACAGGAAGTACTCAGATGTGCATCATACACAGATCAGCACAATAGACACCCACCACTGTAAAATCACCCAAAAGCTAAAGGTCAAAGCCTGGATACCACAATGGCTCAAGAGGTAAAACAAAGTGATAAAGTTCTACACAAAAAGATGAACAGAAATCCACCCCCTTATCAATTCTTCAATAAATGTGAATGGCTTGAACTCCCCACTGAAGAGAAATAGACTGGCTGAATGGAGGAAAAAAAACACAAGACAAGTATCTGCTGTCTCAAGGAAACACATCTAACCCACAAGGATTCATTCAGACTCAAGGTAAAGGGATGGAAAACAATATTCCATGCAAATGAAAATTAAAAGAAAGCTGGTATAGCCATTCTCATACCAGATAACATAGACTTCAACTCAACAAAAGTAAAGAAAGAAAACTATGGTCATTATATAATGGTGAAGGGAAAAATTCAAAAAGATGACATAACAATTCTAAATCTTTATGCACCTAACACAAGTACACCCAGATTTATAAAGCAAACCCTACTTGATCTAAACAAAATGATAAACAGCACTATCATAATAGCCTGGGACTTCAACACCCCACTGACAGAATGGGACAGATCCTTCAAGCAGAAAATAAACAAAAAAAAAGTACTTAAACAGGATGCTAGAACAAATGGGCCTAACAGACAATTACAGAACATTCTACCCCAAAACTACTGAATATACATTCTTCTCATCAGCTTGTGGAACATTCTCTAAGATTGATCACATACTAGGCCACAAAACATGCCTCAACAAATTTAAAAAAATAGAAATTATACCATGCATCTTCTCAGACTATAGTAGAATAAAATTAGAAATCAATTCCAACAGAAACACTCAACTGTATAAAAAGTCATAGAAATTAAACAACCTACTATCGATAATTGTTGGGTCAAGGAAGAAATTAAGATGGAAATAAAAAGATTCTTCAAACTAAATGACAAAGGGGATACAAGTTACCAAAATCTGTGGGATTCTATGAAAGCAGTCCTAAGAGGAAAATTCATAGCCTTAAATGCCTACCTCCAAAAGACAGAAAGATCACAAATTAAAAATCTAATGAATCATCTCAAGAAATTAGAAAATGAAGAGCAAACCAATCCCAAACCAAGCAGAACAAAAGAAATAACTAAGGTAAGAGTAGAACTAAATGAAATTTATTCCAAAAGGTTTATACAGAAGATTAATAAAACAAAGAGTTGGTCCTTTGAAAAGATAAAACAAGTTGACAGGCTTCTTGCTAGATTAACCAGAAACAGAAAGGAAAGGACTCTAATCAGCTCAATCAGAAATGAAAAAGGAGATATTACAACACGGAAATACAAAATACCATCTCTGAACACTATAAAAATCTCTAGGCGCATAAATGTGAAAACAAGGAAATGGACAAATTCTTGGAAACATATAAACTCCCTAGGCTTAATCAAGAAGAAATAGAACTCCTGAACAGACCAATATCAAATAATGAAATTGAAGCAGCAATAAAAAATCTTCCAACAAAAAAAGGTCCTGGACTAGATGGTTTCACAGCTGAATTTTACCAGACATACAAAGAACTGGTACCTGTACTGCAGAAATTATTTAATAAAAATGAGAAGGAAGGAATCCTCCCCAACTCATTCTGTGAAGCTGATATCATTTTGTTACCAAAGCCAGGAAATAACTTAACAAAGAAAACAAAACTACACACCAATATTCCTTATGAATATAAATGTAAATATTCTCAATAAAATTCTAGCAAACCAAATTCAGCCACACATCAAAAAAAAAAAAAAAATCCACCATGACCAGGTGGGCTTCATCCCAGAGATGCAAGGATGGTTCAACATAGACAAATTTATACAGGTGATTCACCACATAAACAGAAACAAAGACAAAGACCACATGATCCTCTCAATAGACACAGAAAATAATTTGAAAAAATTCAGCGCTCTATTCTGATAAGAACTCTTAACGAAATAGGCATAGATGTAACATACCTCAATATTATAGAAGCCACATATGACAAACCCACAGCCAACATCATACTGAATGGGGAAAAATTGAGAGCATTCCTGGTTCAAACTAAAACCAGACAGGGTTGCCCACCACCACTATTTCTATTCAACATAGTGCTGGAAGTCCTAGCCAGAGCAATCAGTCAAGAGAAGGAAATCAAGTGTATACAAATGAGGAAAGAAGAGGTCAAACTATCACTCTTTTTTGATGATATGATCTTATATCTGGAAAACCCCAATGATTCTGCCAAGAGACTCTCAGAATTGATAAATAAATTTAGCAAAGTCTCGGGTTACAAAATCAATGTACACAAATTCCTATACGCCAACAACAGTCAAGCTGAGAATCAAATGATAGACTGAATAACTTTCACAATAGCAACAAAGAAAATAAAATACCTAGGAATATATTGAACCAAGGAGGTGAAAGACCTCTACAAGAGAACTCCAAAACACTGAGGAAGGAAATCACAGAGGATGTAAACAAATGGAAAAACATATCATGTTCATGGATTGGCAGAATCAACATTGTTAAAATGTCTATACTACCCAAAGTGATTTACAGATTCAATGCAATCCCCATTAAAATATCAATGTCATATTTTGCAGATCTAGAAAAAAATAATTCTATACTTTATATGGAAAAAAAAAGACCCCAAATAGCTAAAGTATCCCTAAGCAAAAAGAACAAATCAGTAGGCATCCATTTACGAGACTTCAAGATATATGACAAGGCTATAGTAACCAAAACTGCATGGTGCTGGCACAAGAACAGAGACATAAACCAATGGATCCGAACAAAGAGGCCAGATAAAAAACCATCCTCATACTGCCATGTGATCTTTGACAAAGCAGATAAAAACATACACTGGAGAAAATAATCCCTATTCAATAGATGGTGCTGGGAAAACTGGATAGCCACATGTAGAAGACTGAACCAGGATCCACACCTCTCATCTCTCACAAAAATTAATTCATGATGTATAATGACTTAAATCTAAGGCATGAAACTATAAGAATTCTGGGAGAAAATGTTGGAAAAACTCTTGGAGACATTGGCCTAGGTGAAGAATTTATGAAGAAGACCCCAAAGGCAATCACAGCACAACAAAAATAAATAAATGGGACCTGATCAAATTATAAAATCTCTGCACAGTTAAGGTTACAATCAAAAGAGTGAACAGACAACCTACAGAATGGGAGAAAATATTTGCATGCTATACAGGGCTAATAACCACAGTCTATAAAGAACTCAAGGAAAGTAGCAAGAAAAAAATCAAACAACCCCATTAAAAAGTGGGCAAAAGGCATGAACAGAAGCTTTTCAAAAGAAGAATGACTAATGGCCAATAAACTTACAAAAAAATGTTCAATGTGTCTAATCATCATGGAAATGCAAATCAAAACCACAATGAGATATCACCTAACTCTAGTGAGAATGGCTTTTATCAAAAAGTCCCAAAACTACAGATGTTGACATGGATGTGGAAAGGAACACTTATACACTGTTGATGGGACTGCAAACTAATACAGCCTCTGTGGAAAGTAGTACGGAAATATCTCAAAGAACTAAAAGTAGACCTACCATTTGATCCTGCAGTCCCACTACTAGGTATTTGCCCAAAGGAAAAAAAGACATCTTATTAAAAAGACATCTTATTAAAAAGATGCTTGAACTTGAATGTTTATAGCAGCACAATTCACAGTTACAAAGATGTGGAATCAACCCAAGTGCCCATAAATACATGAGTGGATTAATAAAATGTGGTATATGTATACCAGAGAGTATTACTCAACCATAAAAAATGATGAACCTTTTGTAACAACCTGGATGGAACCGAAGAGCATTTAGCTAAGTGAAATATTTCAAGAATGGAAAAACAAACACTACATGTACTCAATACTAAATTGGAACTAATCGATCAACATTTATGTGCATATATGGAAGTAAAACTCAATGGAAATCAAGCAGGTGCAAGCAAGGAAGAGGGGATGGGTAAATACACACCTAATGGGTACAATGCACACTATCTGGTTAATGGGCACACTTATAACTTTTATTGAAACTGTACAAAAGCAAATTATGTAACCAAAACATTTTTATTCCCCTTAATAATCTGAAATTAAAAAAAAAAATACTTAAACCATTCTCCCGCCTTTTCCCCAAATCTCCAAGTCCATTGAACTTGTATTTATATGAGTAGGTATTTTAATGTTTCCGAAAATCAACGAGTAAACAGAGTTAGTGGGATATGACACATTAGGGATGCAGGACCCCAGAGGCTGAAGTGAGTAAGTATTTAACTCCTGCAGGTATATCTAAAACCCTTGAGGAAAGTTTTGATCATCAACAGGCCATGGACTTGGGGAGAGGAAGAGTTTTTGCCAATTTTATCTACAAGTGAATGGTGTGGAAGGAGACACCTGATCTCTGCTTATAGTAGGTTTTTTTAGTCAGGGATTGGCATGACCAAACTTACTTTTAGACAGAGAGCTTAGCAGCATGAGGCCATCATGAGGCTTAGCAGCATTTGAGGCCATAGGATAGCATCATGAGGCAGTTCAGACATTCAACCAATAGAAAGTAGCCCTGGAAGCAAATACAGGTATCAGGAAGTGCATCTGTGTATCTAGATTGGTAGATCTGAGAAATGGTACTTGCCATGCAGAGCAGCAAAGAGGTGGGGGTGATGAATTAGGTTTGGAATATGCTGACTTTGACATGACTGCAATAGGGGTTAGCAGAAATGCCTGTTAAGAGATTATGGAAATAGAAATGCATATTAAAAGACTGTTTATATGGCTAAGGAGGGTTTGTCATCAGTGGTATGTGATTTAGGAAGTCTAAAACATAGTGCACTTATTTCCTCTTACTGAGTTATCCCTCCTTCCTTCCTTTCTTCATCTCTCCCTTCCTTACTCCCCCCTTTCATCTTTTTCTACTTCCTTCTCTATCCCCTCTCTTTCAGAAAACAGTTATTAAAGAAAATAAAAACTTTTTATTGTTGCCAACTTTTTCTAAAATATCTTGTTTAAAATTATTTTATACATTAATTTTATATGAGACTTAATGAAAACATTTGCTGCCATATATATTGAATGAGTTGTCACAGTTTTGACATGGTGATATCTGCTGTCATTTTATAATTTTTTAATTGTTACTATTAAAAGAGAATTGCTCCTATTGGAAATACTTTATAAACATCATATTTCATATTCTTTCTGTCTTAAGGGAAAAATTATTCTTAAAGCTATTTCTCTATCTTTATCTATTAACATTAATTTCTTTGCCTAAAACTATCTTCTCATTTTACTATTTTTCTTTCTTTCTGCTCTCCCCATATGAATGAGGGCTTTCCCAGGCTCTCTTTCTTTGAACCACACAAATGTAAATAGCTGATTGGATGATGCCACTGTGCATTTATGAAGCTTTAATTACTTTTTTGCTCTGTTATAATCATTTTAAGGTTATGTAAATGCTCCCATTAGGATCATTTAAAATTCAATTTATTAAGCCAGTCATTTTTCCATAGTTACAGAAAAATGGAAGAGCTTATGAGAACCATTGTTGAAAACAATTGAAACATACAACATAATCATTGTTTCTTCTTATAAAAGAATAAAGACTTCTATTAACATATTTGAATTAAAACATATTGAAAATATTTGAATTTGTAAAAGCAATGAGAGATCATTTTAAATTATCTTTCGGAATTGAGATCATTTTAAAGACATGATATTTTACATATGATATATACTTGCTGGTAAGATAATAAAATTATGAAAATTACTAGTAACCAAAGTATAATGTCTCTTAAAACAATAATTTTTAGTGAAAAGAGCTAAAATGTAGAAATTGGTGGCAGACAATGAGGATTAAATTTTATTAAATAAAAACAAAATATACTACCATAGTACTAATGAATGAATACTTATGGATGATAATATTATTATCTCCACAGAAAATTTACTTTTAAAAGCATGTTTCAAGTTTTTTTCAGAAAATCCATTCCTAAATATGCATTCCAAACATTTTTAATACTAACAACTTTACATTGATTTTTTAAAACCTGAGAGAACATAAGATCTATTATGATGCTTTTATTACTTCAAATCTCTAATTAAAATGTTATTATTTAATTGAATCAAAAATAGGACAAAGGACCATTGAGATAATTTATTATCATGTAGATTTTGAGACACATTCATTCTGAAAAAAGTACATTGGAAAATGGTAGTAGTGACTGCTCAGAAGTTACCCACTTATATCTTTAAAATAGCTAAATTTTGAATATCATTTATTTGCACTATATATGTCTTCTGAAGAACTCAAAATATTTTATTACATGCATAATATACATCAACAAATACTTATTGAGACCATAGATACTCACAGAATACCCAGAGATAAAATAATGGAAGTGGTTATTCCCATTAAAAAGAATTCTCAAGAAATTTTTCCGAAGTCTCACAAGAAACCAATGGCAGAACTAAGGAAAAGAACATATGCAGTAGTCCAGTAGAGTAATCCACTTGTAAGACCACACTATTTTCAAAAGTTTTACCATTTATGTATAAAGAATATCCAAAATTCCCTTTGGATATCCCAATGGGGAGCTCTCGCCATTTGTTCAGTAATGAGCAAATTCTCTGGAATGCAGTGTCAGGTTGTATAACTAGTACCTCTTCCATAAGCTGCTCATGAGAACGTCGCTGCCATTGGATTCACCCTTCCTTCTCCCTTATATATTTATATGTGTCACTCAGCACCCTTCCTCTTGCTTGGAAAGCCATCAAGAACTTTTATCTTAGGAGTCAGTTGCCACTTCTGTTTAATGAACAAGTCAGCAGGATTCTCCAGAGCCGTGAGAGTAAGCCTGTCTGTGCCCTTTTTCTCAGACTAAGAGTGCCATTACCTCAAAAGCTAGCCATTAGGAAGTCGTCTTAGAACTGCTCCCCGGAAGTTATACAGCCTCACAGCCTAGCCAACAGCTGATTCCTGTATACCCGGACATTCTGTTTTAACTATTTAAATCTGTTCACACTTGTAGAGTTTCATCAACACAGGAGAAATCACTGAAAATGCTTCCTTTTGACTTTTATATTCTCTTATTTAGAATGTGGATACTGGAGGTATTGAAATGTTTTTGTTAGCCTCCCAAGTGCAGAACATAAATTCACAAAGCCTTCAAACATCTTCTGTTGTTTCATTCTTTCCTCTCTCCCTCCCCCAGGATATTATCATTTTTGGCAAGATGGGGTTCAATTTCACTTAAAATGATGGAATTGAACAGTTAGCCCATCTATCGTGAGGAATCCATACACTCTTAGAAGCATAGTTAAATTTAATCAGATATTAGGCCATAAAATTAATAGTTCTACATTTGGAACTAAAACAGATTTTTGAGTTTTATTTGACATTTTAAGAGTGAGTTAAAATAAATATGTAGTAGAACATTAGGCCCATTAAACCAAAATATTTAGTGGTCATATTTTATATTTTATGCTTTTACAATATTACAAATTACTAAAGTATATTTCAGTTTTAGTATATTTGCATATTACATACAAAATGATAGGAATCAAAATAAAGAAGGCATTTAGAATATAGGAAGAAGAGGCTGAGTGAGGTGGCTCATACCTGTAATCCTAGCACTGTGGGGGGCTCAGGCAGGAGGACTTCTTAAGGCCAGGAGTTAAGACCAGCCTGAGCAAGAGTAAGATCTCATCTCTACAAAAAATAGAACAATTAGCAGGCGTGGTGGCAAACACCTGTAGTCCCAGCTACGTGGGAGGCTGAAGCAGAAGACTTGCTTGAGCCCAGGAGTTTTAGGTTGCAATGAGCTATTATGATGCCACTGTACTCTAGCCCAGGCAAAAGAGTAATACTCTGTTGGGAAAAAAAAGAAAAACACAAATACAGGAAGAATTGATTATGCCACAAATAAAATCTGCTGCTAATGAATTAAAGAGAATATATGGAGTGGGTAGTTGATTCTATGGGGTGAGAAAATTTCATATTTTCTTTGTTAACTTTTTATTAACATGCAAATGGAATATGCATGTATTCAGATGGGCTATACCTCTTGATTCTACATAAGTAAGCCATATTGTATAATATAAACTTCAGACTCTAGGGATTGATTATTTATCTCATTGCTTAGCTATTTTTTGGTTGCTTTATATATACTTTTGGTCATTCAAGCCCATTCCTAGTCCTCCCATTGCCTAGCCCTACTATCAAATATAATTTTTTTCTTCCTTTTGACATGGCAGTCTCACATAATTTAGGAAAAATAACTATAAGTTTCTGAGACAAAATAATGCTAAAACTAGTTTAGGATTGCCAATTTTGATAAATTAAAACACTGATGCTAGTATGTCTGAACTATTTTTTAGTACAACTCTCAATTACATGAATCAGAATATGGCCTTCACTCAAAATCGCCGATTATGACTTCTACTATACGAAAGTGAATTGTGTTTCCAACCATCCATCAAAATAGCAGGCATCCATATCACTGCTTGCTTCCCAAGTATGGTGGAACTGTCAACAGAAACTTGCTCACACCTTCACAGTTTTCTGGAGTAACATGGACTGTATCTTACATTTTTCTCCAATCTTTTGAGGAAACATTTTGTGTGTGTGTGTTGTATTTCATCATAGCTGTATGTAGAATCCTCATCTGGGGCTCCATGATCCTATCAGGCAAGGGCATAGAAAAGAGTACAGGAAGAATATAAAAGGAGTATATCTTCACTTTTATGACACAAAATTTTGGTTTTCCCAATATATAAAAGAGGCAGAGTATGGGAAGTGTGATCATCTATTTTGTGGCAGTTTGCAGAAAGGACCATAATATTTATTGAGCATCGACCTTGACCCTGTGCCATTCACTTACATAGTCTTAATTTAATCCTAAAAATAAATCTGACAGGTAATTTCCTGAAGTTTTAAAATATATACATATATTTTCATTAAGGAGAAGTTAGCAAATATGGTATAGAGGGGAAAATGTCTTTCATTATTAACATTTTAATGAAATTCTTTCCAATTTATCATTTTAATAACTTTCCTTCCATTATTTTTCTATGAATAGATATATAATTCTTGTGTAGTTATATAACTTATAACTTACGTATTTTAACTTTTTCATTTACTCAAGATTATAAGTATAACCTACTTCTGCATTATTATATAATTGCCATATACAGTAAATAAATAATGGCCCTTAATGTGGAATGAAAATACCATAATTAGCTATTTCTCGTGGAGTTTAAGTTGCTATAATTTTTCACTATTACAGATATTTCTAGAAAAAAATCTTTGTCATTATTAAAGCTTTTTTGGTTCATTTGTGGTTGTTTGTCTTTAGGATTATTTCCTTAGCATAGATTGACAACAGTGAAATAAACAGGAAAAAGCATAGGACAATTGCTAATAAAATAAAAAGGGTAATTAGATTTTACATTTGAATTTTAAATTAATGCAAAAATTTATTTCAGAGATAATATTAAAACGATTACTCTGTTACTCCATACATTGTTGCTCAGTGTCTTAAACTGACACAACTCTTTGGAAAATACTTTTATGTGTAACTTTTTATATCCAATGACATAGCATCACATTTCTGGGAGTCTTCCCCAAATAAAACGGTGCAAAAGAGGAAAACATACCCAGCAAATATGACCATTGCAGCTTTGTTGATTTATGAGTTTTAATCTTATAAATGAAAATAACTCTTTTTATCATTATAAGAACAATACATATTCATGGTAAACAATGTAAGCCATACATAAGAACAAAACATACTCTACAGTCTCATTTTCTAAAGATAACTGTTGCTAACAATCTCTTAAGCAACCTTCCAAAATTTATCTATTCAGATCTATGTGCACACACACTTCTTTTCACTCAAGCTCACACCATACAAATTGTTCTTCAATTTGCTATTTTCACTTACCATAATATCTTTGACATCCTTCCATTTCAATACATTCAGACCTATTCCTTTTGAATGACTGAATGGTTTTCCATTTTATGGCTGCACCATAGATTGTGTATCTAGTATTCGTTTTAAGTTGTGTTTATTTTTTCTATTGTAAAGAATGTTGCAAAGAACATCTCTGTATATAAATCATTTTTATGTACACATTTGCAAGTATGATTGTGGGATATTTTCAGCAGTAGAATGGCTAAGCAGAGGCTATATGCATTTTACATTTGTGTATTTTATTACCTAATTGCCCTCCAAAAGAGCCGAACTTATCTACGTTCCCACCAACGGTGTTTGACAATGCCTGTTTCCTCACACCCTTTAAAACACTGGATACTCTCAAACTTGAAACCTTTGCCAATCTGATAGGATCTCATTTTATCTACAAGCATTTTTGCTCACTAAGACAACCCAGAGGAACTTCAACAGAGGACATGTAACCAGTTACAAAGGGATATGCCATTTAACAGAAGACAAATATGTGTCACGAAATCTCTCAGTCAAAAAATTCTGTATCTTGAAGAGTCATTAGTTGTGATATGTTTCAAATTTCTCATCTGTTATTAAAAACTTATATCTTATGAATTCAACAAATATACGCATAAATGACCCTTGGAGGATGACAAATCACTTCTGTCCATTTCACAGATAAGAAGACCAAGCTCTAGAAAACTGAAAAGACTTTCCGACATCACACAACTATATCCAGGAAGAACAAGAGCTATAATAACTACAGATACAATATTATTTCCAAGGCAACATGCAAGAATAATGTGGCTTTATATATGATGTAATGTAGATGCTGGTACAATAAAGCTGGTTAAGTTGTTATTTTATTAGTGGAAATCTATTCTAACTAGCACAGTAATAACGGAGTTATAATGAATAACTGACAAAACATTAGCTCCAGTTCTTTCTAGTTTTCAGATTTGCATGTATTTAGTTTTAAATGTATTTTATTCTAATTATTTGAATTTAATCATAAGTAAACGCTAGATTTGGAATCTAGAATATCAATTTCCAAAACAATCTCCAACTTTCCCAGATGTGAATGGTTTATGGCAGAAACACCGACAGAAGCAGGAAAAGAGGGGGAACAGAAAGGAGCCAGGATTTGGTCGGATTTGCACGGGGTTAGAACAATCGTGGGTCCTCTACGCTTCCTTTTTTTACATACAACATGAGCATTTTCTGATGTCTTTAAATTCTCTTTCAATACTTAATTTTAATGCCCAAAAAGAAATTTATTAATTCGTTAAATTCTATTTTAGATTATTTCCATTCTTCTATATCATAAATAATGTAGCAAAGAATAATCTTCTGTGTAACTTTTTGTCCTTATCGCTAATGATTATCTTAGCAGAGATTCCTGGGAGTGGATTCATTGGGAGCGAGGGTAAAAAAAAACCTTTTAAAAGTCCAATCCTTCCTGGAAGATTAGTCCCAATTAAAATACTTATCAAGAGTATGTCAGCAGGTTTATTTCACCTTACGCTTCCAAAGATCGAGCATTATTATTCCACTGAAAGATTTTTGAAAGGGAGTAATATATCGGTAATAATGTATGGGTCTTTCCACCCCACCATCCTCCCCCATTTTTCAAACCTTATATTTCGTTATTTTACTTTTACATTTAAATGGATTAAACATGGTTGGGAATATATGACTGTAATAAGCAACAATTTGACAGCCATTAAATATTAAGTTGTATTAGTATTATCCTGGCATGATAACAGGGAATCAGTGAAGGAAGGCATCAGTATGATGGCAGTTTTCATGGAAGGTAAGCTCCAGACTTCAAGTATACATAGGATTCAGGTTGGCAAACAGGAGCTGAGGCAGCATTCGAGGGACAGGAAAAGCATAGGCGGAGGCTCAGAAGAGCATAATACCCTTTAAGAACAACTGTACTGGTCAGTTGGGTTAAATCAGATAGGGCTGATTTTATTTTAAAACCTCCTTGGTCATTGTCTCCTCTCATCTTACATAAAGTGGAATTCATACCTTGCATTTGGTGGCAGACCTTTAACTCGATCAGAATTCTCATAGCCTGTTGTACTAGACCTGCTGATTTAAAGAAAACTCAATACGCTCATGCTTTCTTGATTTGTTTTTCCGCATTGTTAATCGACACACCACTAGGCAGGCTCTTCCTTAGGGTGTAGAATCTGAGCTGACAGTTTTCAATTTGGTGCTTCCAATAACATTTTTATGCTAAATATAAGTTTTTTCTAAGTGAACAGAGGGAAGAAAAGTTTTTATAAACCCACTTTTAGAATTGTTTTAATTAGCTATCTCAAGTATAGAGTACCCCCAGTCCATCTGTAAGCTAGTATTCGAATCTGACCACCTCATTATGTGCAAACAGTTAGATTAAAAAATGGAAAATACAAGGCAGCCATCTGGACATCTCATATAACACCAAAAGTCAGAGTCCTTAAAATGTTCCCTGTTTACATTCAGTTTCCTCTTACTTATTCATTCATTTTTGTACTTTTATAATTTATATCCAGAAAGGATTTGTGGCTTTGCATAATCAAGCCTTCAACAAGCCTCATTCTGTGAGCCACAATTACTTTTCTCATTTCTCAGAATCCATGGGGTACACAAATGTCAATTGCAGCTTTATTTGTAACAGCCCTAAATGGAAGGTAACTTAAATGTCCTTAAATGAGTGGTGAAACTCTGAGGCACCCATACAATGGAAAACTACTCAGCAGTAAAAAGGAGCAAACTATTGATAACACACAACAACTTGGATGGCTCTCAGGGACATCATGCTTAGTGAAAAAAGACAATCTCAAAAAAGTTCCATCCTGTACAATTCCATTTATGTACTATCATCAAAGTGACAAAACTGTAGAGATAAAGAACAGATTAGTGGTTACCAGGCAATGGGGACAAAGGTAAGGAGTTGGTGCAACTCTGAAGGCAAAGCATGAAGGAAGATCTTTTCTGGTGATGAGACAGCTCTGTACCCTGATCGTGGTGGGGGTTATATGAATCTTCACATTACATAGAACTACACACACACATACACACATGACTGCATTTAAAAACCAGCGAAAATGCATCTGTTATTGTATAAATGTCAGTATTCTGGTTTTGATATTATACTACAATCATATAAGATGCCACCAGTGGGGGAAGCCGGTAAAAAGTATACATCGCTCTATGTGCTATTAATATTATTGCCAGTTCCTGTGAGTCTATAATGATTTCAAAATTAAATGTTGTTGTTTTTTTTTTAAATCTGTCAGGGTCTTCACCTATATTTTCCCCTCTGTTAGGACCATCAGTGCCTTGCCTCACCCTCTGACCCTTGCCGAAACAGTATTGTCTCCCCAGACTAACTCTGTTTCCCACTGCTATCTGTTCTCACTTGGCACTTCATGTTTCTTCTTCAAGCCCGACACAATGGCTATTAAATAATTCTGTTAGTGTATCACAGGGTTTAACACCTGCCTTTCCCAGACTATAAATGCTTAAAAGGCAACACTTTGTGTTCTTCACTGAGTCATTAGCACCTGCTATATTCCCTAAAACACAGTAGGTGCCCAGGCAATCTTTGCTGAGATAAGGACTAAGAATGACACAGCCCATGAGCAAGCATTTCTGTAAGTCACCACTGGGGAATTTTAGTTGGGATATGAGGATGAGATCATGGGGAAAGTCATTTCATAGCTAATAAGTTCATCACGCAGATATCTGGGACCACAAAGAGTATAAATATTAATGCACACCATGCAAGACAGTTTATTTAGAATCAATCAATGTGGTTGTTTGATTATTGCCATCTTGTCAAAAAGAACATTTTGACTATTTTATTTGGCATTGGTAAAATGCAATCTCCATCCAACTTCTCTGTTCCTGGGGTGTTTACCCAGTAAAACTTGTTAGAACAAATTCCGATAATACGGACATTCCATGTAAAGGTACTTGGAGGTTTGGTTTGCAGTGGCTTTCAAAGCTGTTACTGCCCCCAGGGCCTAGATAAAATGTCAAAGAAACAACTGATCATTGACACTCTGACATCATTGTTTTCAGCCCCTCTCCTATCTTGTGGAATCTACATTCTTTCAACTCAAAATATTTCATTCCTTCATACCCATACCGTCCTTTGGCTGTTAAATACCTCTACTGTAGCATGTGTTTCTCTTTCTCTCTTTCTCTCTCTCTCTCTGACACACACACACACACACACACACACACACACACACACACACATACACACACACACACACACACAGTTCTTCCTCCTTCCTTTTCTCACATCTGCACAGAATCTCAATTCCTCAGTGTTCAGGAATACCCATAGGAAGAAAAAATCTGCCTATAGTCATTAAAGTAATGAACAAGCATAAATCCCTAAAACAGTGCAGAGAAATATTTCTAAAGTAAGATCCTATGTAAGAAAACCTGATTTTACTTTACTGGTGGTTTAGTTTAGGGTAGCTAGATTACAACGGCTATTATGTACTACTGCTTTCTCAGATGTAATTTTAACATCATCATTTGAGCATTTTGTGATGTTTATTTGGTTTGTTTATGAGAACTACACAATAGTTTTGTTTTCGGCTATTTGAATCATCATTTCAGACAGTGGTAGAACCAGGTAAAGCCTAACTTTAGCATAGCAAAACTGTTGATTAACAGGGGAAAGAAAAAAATCAAAACGAATTTGCTAATTAGAATTTTCCAGGAATTTTTTTTTCTCCTAGAATAACAAATAGCCTTTTTTTTTAATTTCAGCATATTATGGGGGTACAGATGTTTAGGTTACGTGTGTTGCCCTTGCCCCCCCCTTCCCAAGTCCGAGTTTCAAGCGTGTCCATCTCTCGGATGGTGCACATCAAATAGCCTTTTTTGTTTAATTTCTCCTTGGCATTTTCATTTTGAATGAGACAAGGATTACAATTGAATGTATCGCCATGTACTGACCCATTATGGTAGCAAATTAAGGAGAAAGGAATAGACCATAGTCATCTCTTTTATTCTCTGCCTTAGATTACATGAAAAGCTCTTCACTCCAATTTGACACCATCTACTATTCAAGTAAATTAATCTATTTTCAAGTATAAATCACCCATCTGTCCCTTTTGTTCTCTAAGTCATTTTGGAACTCACTATTGAAAATAAAGTTAGTAACTTTAACCTCTGTAATAACTATCCAGGAAAAAAAAAAATGGATGTAGGATACATAAAGAAAATGAAAACTTCAACATCTGTTGTACTGCATTCATGACACTCATTATCAGAACCAAAAAATTATCGCAACAATAATAAAAATACAGACTCCAACAGGCAAATGGGTTGTGCTCCAAAACTTTTTTTGCAAGTAGGTTGTTCAGAGCATTAACACTGATCATAGAAATCATGTTCTGTATCACAGTTAGGACCCTCAGGTATTCTTTTAATGCCTGTTTAGTCCACCTACGACAGAATCATGGAAATCATTTTACATAAATACATTCTGTGTCCTAAAATGAAGAGGGGAAGAGGAAGAAGAAGGAGTAAAAAAGGAAAAGTTTATTTCCATCTATGTTACATGCCAGAGCCCATTTTTGAAATCAGCAAGTTCACCTGTGGCCTCCTCCTACCTCCCCTGTGGCATCCTTTGCCCACCTTTTGGTGCCATTAGTTTTCAGTTTCCAGGCACTTGCACCCTCACACTTCCCTGAGACCCACATTATAGGAAGATAGACATGTTTGTCCTCAGGAACCACATGCTCCATGGTAAAATATTACCTACCATTTGATAAAAAGGTCTGTTCTTGCAGGTATGTTTATTCACTATTATATCCCCTGCATTTAGACTGATGCTTGGCATACATTAGGTGGTCAATAAATATTTATTGAGTGATAAGTAAGTAAAGTATAGCTGATATCAACTCCCCATGAAAGACAGATTTCCAAATTATGGAGAACCTATGTTGGTTTAGAGTTCTCAGCTTGACTGGAATTCATCCTTTGTTAATTTTGTTCTCACCACATTGTGGAGACCCATTATACAAAGTTATTCTATTATTGACATTTGAAAGTGGAAACCGAGTGGCTTTCTCAAATTCTTTTATAATGATAATAATAGGTAACAGCACATATACCACCTCCTGCATGCCAGGGACTTCAAGTCCTTTTTATATCTTCATTTATTTAATCTTCTCATTAATCCTAAGAGCACATACCATTATTATTCTCATTTTAGAGATGAACAGAGTAAGGCACACTGAATTTTGACAACTTTTCCAAAGTTGCCCAGCTACTGTGTCTAACAACCAGGCTCACATTTGAGCTCTGAGTTCCTCTGATCTCTTTAGGGTGCTCTGGTCTTCTGTCTCATTTACCATTATTTATCCTTAATATTAATATAATAGTTTCTTAATGAGAATAGATCATCCTAGACAAATGGGTTGTGTTCCATCTGTCAGAGGCAGTGTGGTGTTACTGCTATATACTGACAATCCCAAAACAATAACGGAAAAAAAGGAAGTGGTAAAGCAGTGTGCAAAAGGGACTGCTTGTCATGCTTTTTTAGAATTCTCAACATTTTTCTAAGCACTAGACAGAATCAGCAATTTCTTACCTTTAGGATTGATAATATAGAAAAATTTCTTTTCAAGTGCTGTTTTTAATAGTGGCCATTTATGGGTCATCGAAACAGGCTGTTCCGCATGATGACTCTGGTTAAATTTTTTCCATACCAGTTATATCCCCATTCTTGGACTAATATTGACATAACTGGTTAGTTTTGGACTTAACTGTCAAAACCAAATCTGAACATCTGACACTACAGTATATTTTTAAATGCATTGTTTTCTTTTTTAAAAAATCTTTTAAATTTTTTTTGTTTTGCTACGTGATGAAATAGAATAATAGTTTAGTGGAATCGCCCTTGAAAATAATGAATTGGCATCAAAACCTAGAAGCCATGAATGCAATATTCTTTTTTTTGTAATAAATTCTTTTATGTTTTCTACTCACTACATATTATCTAAGTCAATTTTTCAATAATATTTTGGCAGCATCCATAACCCTCTTACTGTCAGTGTATGTTTTTTCCTTTACTTCGGTGTTCTACTTTCTCAATTAAAGAAAAATAGTATCTACTCAAGCCCAATTTTCTATTCAAATTACCTTTTTGCTATTTAAAAAACACTCGTCTATTCATTTTGTAACTTGATCTGCCTATCGGATTAATAATTTGCATCTGCCCTTGCTATCTGACACTTTTTCACGTCATTCAATTTCACATCACAGTACTTCTGCCCTGAGAGATTCACACCAGTTGACAGATTTTCTTTTTAGAGTATGATTATTCTTTATGTCATGAAATAAATCAACTTGTGGATTTTTTAAACAATCTAAAAGGCAACAATAAACAACAACAAAAAAGATACTTATTAGAGCAATGAAGACCTTGCATAATGCTTTGTAAACCCAAGTTCACAGAGCACAAGAAAATAAGAGATTGTGTAATTTCTCACTGGATTCAGAACCACAGGCCTGCCAATACTCACTTCTGAGTCATCCAGATACTAGTGGGAGCTTTCATTTGGGTTGTGTAGTCATGTCTCTCATTTCTCTTTTTGCCAATCTAGTATGAAAACCAAAAGCTGTCAGAAATTTGTTTTAGCCTTTCTCTTTGGTCTTAGAAAATGTTAGGTATAAATTGGAGAAAGTTTACTAAAATACCTTTTAGGATAAAAACAAGAAAGGAAAACCCACAGCAAGATAAGGAAAAGGAAAATTGCATCATGCTCTCTTTCCACTACCTTCTACCTCTTAAAGGCCAGGTAATGGCATAAGGAACACATCTGACACACAGAAGATGGAACCTCCAACCATACGCAGTACAACATGGATATTGGGCATTTAGTTGATGAATTAAATCAGTATAGATGCGAAATCTAGATAACTCCAGCGGCTCTTGGCCAGGCTATTTATCATCTGGGAATCTGCAAAATCTTTACTTCATCTAGTCTGCAGGAAAACAACAAACGAATTAGACCCCTTAATCAAGAAGGATGCTCAGATTATTCTACTTTATATACTCTCTAAACTCATGGAGGATCCTTGAGACTTTCTTTGATGGCGCTTTAGCTGGCAGTACTTTTGCATCAGCATTATGAGCATCAATATTATTGAACACCTACTACAACAAATGAAGAAGGTGCAGAGGATTAACTATGAACTGGTCAGAGTATGAGACTGATATGGCTTCTGTGGAGGGGCTGAAAAAATAAGCTGTTGATAGCAGTTTGTTTTACTTGTCAAGTGCAGGGTACAAACTCCTCCTAACTAAGGTTTCTGATTAATCGCCTTGTGCTTTTTAACCCCAGAATGGTATGTTGGGTGCCTTCTATTTCAATGAATGAACCTTTGGTCTTGTCTCAATGCTGGGTCTTTTTCATGATTAAGGAATGAAATAGCTTTGGCCGATAGCGTCGTCTATGGTGAGTGTTATGGTGTTTTCAAAATGTAATCAACAAGAAATAATGAACTACATGCTTCTAAGAGCAGATATAAAGTAAATGGCATTTGAAAATCAAATTGGAAATTTTTGTGTCACTAAAAGTTTAGTTGGGAAAGAGCTTTAACTAGGAAACATCAGACCTTTAGATAGGTGTAAGTGCTGGATGTTATGACAAAGCACTGAGGTTTTACTTCTGCCCTGTGGACAAGAGTACCAATTTGTTGGCCTGGACTTTGACCCAGGCCCCTGGGGACTCATACACTAAGTGCGTGACTGTTACAGTAAAGCTTGAGATTAGAAGCAAAACACTGTAAATGAAAGTCACAAACTGGGGATGTTGAAGAAAAGAGATGTGTTTTCTGAAGCAGTGACTTCTTAAAGTTGGGGGCTTTTATGTTGGTTTGTTAGTTTGTGTTGTCATTACTGCCTCATGCTATAAAAGTGAAAACAAATATTATTTTCTTTCAAGAGAGTAAGTAATTTAGTCCTTTACTTTAGAAATTCTTACATCATTGTGCTACATTAAAACAAATGTTTTAATACTAAAAAGAGTGCTAAGTGAAACATGAATGGTTTATAAGAATTCATAAATTTCACATTAAATGTAAAAAAGCAGCCCAACTTTTGAATGACAGTGTTTATAATAGTGGACTTGTATACACAGTAAATCCTTTATTCTTATCTTTTGGGTTTTAATTCTTAGACTTGATTATAATATGTAAAATGGGCAATTTAGAAATGCCTGAAAGTGTGTATTTCTCACTTTTCCCCCCACCTCTGTGTTTCTATATTTAAGTCACAAAATGGACAACATTAATGTGAAGTCTAATAAAAACTGCATCACAAAAATCTCCCTAAATTGACAGCCATAAAATTCATTTCATTAGCTACAGTGTAATTTGTAAAACATTTCCATTGGTATCTTGGGCCATTCTAGTTAGTATTTGATCTAATGGAAGTCCCAGGACAGATATTTGATCCTGCAAAGACCAACAACTTCGGCCCGCAGCAAGAGGTTGCATCGTGGATGTAAGCTCTGTAAATGAATGCTGCTGCTTGCAAGGTGAAGCTCAGAGGATGTGCACAGCTCAGAGTAGGGTCTCACCTATGGTTGTCGGGGCTGTGCCTGCAGGGGCGGCCTGCCAAGGGTGTGGGGGTGGTGAAAGCCTATCCACATTTCACTGCCCAAGTGTCAGCCCAGAAGACTGGGTGTCCTTTTCTAATTCATCCACCTAAAGACTTCCCCTTTCTCGGAATGTTCTGCCCAGAGGCCAGATGTGGTATCTTTATGTAATAATACACACACAAAGATATTTTGCCAATCGTGGCCTTGGCTGGGTGCAAATAACCGTTTCTACTAGAGACACAAGTCAAAATGCATGTCATGAAAATGACAATAGTCTTCCTTTTCTAGTTAAAATATGGTAAATTTTACATATTATTAAAAATTAAAATAATTTCTTTAGGCTTACAACATACTTAAAAGTCTATTATATTTGTCCACAGGAAATATTATAACTAATACTAACATTATGTTAAATGTTAACAAAATGAAATGTTCAAACTTTGCTATTTTTATGTAAGTTTGTAATTTGATATTTTAAAAGGTTACTCTGGGGAGATCAAAGATACAGTGACAAACAAGGGAGGCAGTTAATGAAATCCTTAGAGTCAGGCCTAGGTTCATATCTGGCACCACCACTTGCTGGCTTGTAACCTTAGACAAGAAGTTTAGTTCCCCTAAGCCTGCTTCTTTATTCAAAAATGGTGCTGACAATATTACCCACCTCTTAGAGATATTGTAAATGTTAAATAAGATAATCCATAGAAAGCACCTAGCAAAGCACCTGGCAAAGCACCTGGTAGGTACATGATAAGCACTGAATAGATGCTGGCTAGTGGTGGTGGTAGTAGTGGTAGTAGTAGGTGGCAGGTCATAGGCAGAATTTCTAAAATCATCCCCCAAAATATCCTGGCTTCATCTCTGCAAAGGCAATGAGAAAGCATTCCAATGATTATGCTATGTTACATGGCACAGTTGACCTTAATGAAGGAAAGTGATCTGGGTGGGCTTCATCTAATCACATGAGCCCTTGAAAGCAGAGAGATTTCTCAATGAGGTGGCATAAAAGGAGCCCAGAGAGACTCAGAGCATGAGAAGAACTCATTACAGCATTCCTGGCTCTGTAATGGAGCGGGCCATGTGAGAAAGAATGTGGGACAGTCTCAAGGAACTAGAGCAGCTCCCAGCCAGCAATGGAATGGAGACCTCAGTCCTACAACCACAGGGACTATTGTGTCAACAACCTGCATGGCCTTGGAAGTGGATTCTTGCCCAGAGGTGCCACAAAACAGTCACTCCAGTCAACACCTTGCTATAAGCCTTGGAATTGTGAGCAGAGAACATAAGCGAGTCTACCTGGACTCCTGAGCTTCACGATTGTGAGATAATAAGTGGGCATTGTTTTAAGCTGTTAGGGATATGGTAGTTTGTTACACAGCAGTAGATAACTAATACAGGCAGTCTGAGGGGTAGTTTGATGTCTTGAAAGGATATTCATTCTGTTAGGGAATTTCCAAAAAGAAAGGACATTTTTGGCTCACATGCAGTGAAATCTTCTGGGAGAATTTTAATCCATAATTAGGAATACTGAAGGGTAATATTTTGATTTTCCTAGTAGCATAATATAAAAAATGGTTTACTTTAGGAATCAGGTGTCCACCCTTCTGAATGTAGATAGCTGTGCTATCAGCGATCAACGAGAACATCAAATGGGGTTATCACTAGAAACCATTTTTCGAAGTAAGTGTATGGGGTAAAATCTTTACTCTGGACCCCTATAGAAAGAATCAATTCTTTTACATTTAAGTATTACTGGTCAAATATGCTAAAAGATAGAGTAAAAAAGTATTACATTAGGGTAGCACTTAGAATATTACTGTTCAAAGATATCTCAGCAAAGGGAACAGCTAATACTTTTGGTTTGCCTGGCATTTTTTTTTTCTTTTTGGGAACTGCTCATCCTCCTGATGGCTCAGCTTACATGACAGTCTCTTCCGCCAAAGGGTTGACATTTTGCTTCATGTTGGCCAATCAGAATACCCCAACCTTCCACACAGAGAGACTTCTGTGCATAACGATTGGTTCAGAGCTACTCATAGTGGCAAAGCATTGTCAGTCAGGAGATTTAATCAGGCAGAGAGAGGAAAGACATAAACAAAAAAGAAATACCCTTAGCCTCTGTGGGTAAAGATTGATTATGTCATACATCGGATTCTTGATTATGCAGACACGGTTTTATCTGAGTTCTGTTCTAGTCTTTTTATTTCTTCCTACAGTTTGCTTTTTAGGATTTCAATAAGCATTTATTATTGTACTTTCTTTTGAAGTTGGGAAAAGGACAGGAAAAAGGGAAAAGTGTATATTTCTCACATGGCCATTGTTGTGCAGGTGGTGGTTTGGGGAGAGATGACTTAGGAATTATTTGTGGATATCATTATTTCCGTATCTCATTTTCAGGTAACTCGAACTTGCCAGGTTACCCCTTCACTTATTAAGTGAAAAATCTCTTCAAATTACACATATTCCAGGAAGCAAAAGCTTGGGGTTCAGCATCTTTCTGTAGGATGTGATTTGGTCACAAGTGAGGTGACTGGCTAATTTGGCAAATTGCTGTTTGAGCTTATTTTCGGTTGAACTTCTGCTGAGAGAAGAAAGAACAAGCAGGCGAGCAGAGAACATACTATATGCATCACTGAAACTTATTGCTTATCTTTATTGCATTTGAGTAAATGCTCTTTTTTTTGCTGTTGCCAAGTAAGTCATCATATTTTAGTTCTGCACTGAATCCCTCAGCAGGAGACGAGATTTGAATAGATCCAGAGTGCAGGAAATAAAAAGAATGCACACTTTGGCTAAAATACTCCTCTCCCCAGGCTCTTTCCTACTGTCTTCACTGGTAATTTACACAATTCATACTAATCTGTATAAAACATTTTATAGAAGCAATAGTGGGGTTTTATGTTAAAGTGTTTTGCTAGTTAAAAACATATCTTCCCTTATTCTTCTAATAAAAAAAAATACATACTTATTGTAAAAAAATACAAAAACATACAAGGAAAAGAGTAAAATTTACCTGAAGTTCCACATCTCAGAAACCCATTAACATTCCAGTAACCATCCGTTAACATCTCTCTGTTTATATAGACTTACCTATATAATATTATTTAAATATAATCGTAGTGACATAATTTTTTAAATTCCATGAACAACTTCATTGTTTATACATTATTCACCTCCCCTGCCTTTTTCTTCTTCTTTCCATCTATACCTTTCTCCTAATCAAATACATGCAAATATATACACTCACATAGACAGTTTGCTATTTTATCCCCTGAATTGACTCATTTTTCATATTCCTCTGCATCTTACTTTTCCCACCTAGCCACACATTGTTGAAATCCTTCAAGGGTAATGGGATAAAATTAACACATTCTTTTTAATGGTTGCATAATAAACCCTAGTATGAATGTAACACAATTTATTCAGTTATTTCTCTAGTTATGAGTACTCAGATTGCTTCCAGTTTTCTTGCTACTGCAAATAATGATGCAATTAATACCTTTATATGTTTGTGCTTTTATTTTTATAAAAAAAATCTCAAAGTAGGATTTTTGAGCCAGAAGTGCACATGAGCATGTATAAACACACATATATTAATATTTGATGTTAATAGATATTATCAAAGTGTTTCTCAAGATAGCCTAAACAGTTCACGTGTCTACAGCAATGTACAAGGGTGTCCTTCTCCCTATAACACTGGAAATAAACCATTTGTTTTTATAATTTGATGAGTGAGTAATGATATCTCATTATTACTTTGTTTTCCATCTCCGTTACTACTAGTTAAGCTCATGAAATATATTTTTTCCCTCGATTTATGGCCATTTAGGTGTTCTAATCTGCAAAATGCCTACTCATTTCCTTTGCCCATTTTTCACCAGGCTGTCGTTATTTTACATAACCATTAAAAACCACAATGACGGTTATTTATAAGAGCTCGAAGGATACTGTGATTCCCATGTTTGTCTTTCCTGACATTACCTTGTGTTCTCATCTCTCCTTACATATGGCACCGTTGGCCAACTGCTGTCTCTTTAACCATGTTCAGTCTTTTGCTGAGAGTCTTGAAAACCCTCCTAATGGGAAAGCTTCGTAGGGTAAAAATGGTTTATGCACTCGTTGGATTTGGAGAATATTACTATGTACCAATCATCATGAATAGATTATAAATCTTTGGGGAAGAAAGGAGTTTTCTGTTTTTAACATTTTATTTCTTATTTATCTGGGTAACTATAGTACAACACAAAAAATAATTTCTTACCCCAAAGTCCTAAAATAAGCTGTGAATATTTCCTTGATCCGTTTCCAGCCCAGGCTGGTGGTCTTCAGTGCTGTCAGTTAGTTGCAAACAGGCTACATAGAGGACACTGCGCGACCCAGTTGCTTTCATTTATTCCAGGTCATTGGTAACCAGATGAATCCTAGTTACGCAGAAGGTTTCGTATTTGTGTAGACATGGGCTATGCTTCAGGTCTGCAGCTTTGTTTGAAAGCATTAAGTTTCTCAGCAAAGGAGGTGAAGGCTTAAGGGTTATATGGGCAACAGAAATATGTGTATATTTAGCTCTGTTTGTTCTGGCAAACTTCAGAGCACAAACCTGGCTATCTCAGCTCCTAGCAGTGTGTGGCCAGACTTTACTTATGTATTTGACTTTTCATTTATCTACCAGATGCCTTATTCTCATTACCTGATTCAAGATGGACCTCCTATCCATTTTCTCTCTGACAGGCCGACAAGGTGGCTGATAAATCTTCAAACTAAAGGCAGATTTGAAACAATATAGCCCAAACAAGTACGTCAGAGCTGGAAATATAATATGCTCTCTCAAACTCAGTGCTGTCTTGTGAAAAGGTGGTACACACATACGCTGACAGCGGAGCAACTTTTAAGAAACTTGGAGTCCTGCACAAGAAATAAAATGAGACTGGTTTTTCTCAGAGGCACTCAGGTATGCCTTTGAATCACAGAATAGTCTGCACTCCTAGCTACATGCAGCATGTGGCACCTGAATTTGAAGCTATCCTAATTTACTCACAAATCTTGCTTTTCTTGAAGCAATTCTTTCCCTTGAAGGGATCTTTTAATTACCATCCTCTGGACTAACCAAACAAGCTGCAAAACCCTAAAAGCAGCTGAGAGAGTCCTCCTTCCACGATGGTCGTGCAGCCTCAGCAGGTTTCCCTGCCTATGGAAGCAATTTCTTTCAGCCACTTCCTGCCAAAGCACCGAACTGAATGGAGTATGTTGTTTCAGATGCCACGTTGTTATCCATAAGAACAGAAAATTTTAAAGGGAACATTTTCAGAATCTAAAAATTGACAGAAGGCTCTTATTTAAAACAAAACAAAAGGCCCTTTGGGGTTAATGATATCCTTTTCTTTGTGAGAGGAAATTGTTTTTCCTCTCAAGTGTGGTGTGACTGTTCCTGCAAGGAAAGCCATAACGTGATTTGTTATGCAGAGCAACCAGGAATTTTGTTGATTCTATCCGCGCTCTTAGTGTGTGCCCCTCCTCAGTAAAGGCATACTACAATTGTACATGGCAATGTATCACTGTCCAATATTAAACTTAAGTTCATTAGCACCCTACTCTAACCATTAGAGCAATAACCATGTTGCTGCTAAATATAGATAAACAAAGAAAACATTCGGAAATGAATGTGGAAGATGCATTTTCCCATGCTTTTGTCTGTATACCCTCTTGATACAAAGCCCTGTTGTCTACCCAGGGGATAAAGTCAGCAGAGTCCTAGCCTCATTTCCATTACAAGTTGTACCAATCGCTTATAGGTTTAAGCTTGGTGAAAGGCGGTGATTACAGTTTGTAATAAGATGAGTCACTGCACCAAACTTAGTCATGAAATAGTAGAGCTAGAAGAGACTTGTAGACGAGATCCAACTTTTCTGTCTGTCTCCACGTTAAGTTAATGAAACCATCTTAGGCTACATTTTCCAAAGCATATTTCATGAAACATAAGCCAAGTTATATACTGTGCCAAAAAAAAAAAAAAAAAGAAGAAGAAGAAGAAAAAGAGGAGGAGGAGGAAAAGTTCTGGAAAATGTGGAGATTCACAATAAATATTATAATATTAAAAGCTTTACTGTGACCTTCAGTACAGAAAATGATTTAGCTTGGTTTAAATTAGAGTTTCTCAAAAGAATCTGACCACAGAACACCTTTTTTTCATGTGATTCCTGTTGACATCCCATGGAACCACTGCTACACAGAAACACGCTTTGAATAATATTGGTCAAAGGACTACAATTGTCAGAAGCTCTCCATAGAAAATTGTAAACTGTCCTTCAAAGGTCTATGTCATTCTCTCAGAAATATTCAGCGTTATTCTTATTTTCAAAAGAAATATTTCTTTTGGTAAATTGGTTTATGTACTAAGAAAATGGGGGTCCCCTGCCTCCTATGGTTGGGGGGAAAGGGGAATACTTGTTAGTCAGACCCCTGTTATTTGTACGGCCAATAAAACACTTGAGTTCCTCCTCCTGGGAAGAAGCGCCAGAGGAGGACATTGCTATCTCTGTCTTTGTGACTGCTTTTCTTGTTGTTAAGCCTGGGGTAAAATCACTCCTCTTGCCCAGACCGCTCTCTTAGTTCTATTCTTTGAACTACATGTGAGGCAGGTTACAAACATACGTGGGCCAAGTGGATAAATGTCTTGTCTTATAGACCCAACATTCTCCTTGACTGACCCCTGGGTTAAGATTTGTGGAGTTAAGTAGTGGAAGTTGAGTTGTGAGTAGAGAAAGTAAACGAAGTAATAGGAAACCTTACACAGGTCTCAGGACCAAGCTAGACCCTCCAACACAGGAAATCATGACTCTTGAGGGTAGCAAAGCTGATTCTATCCTTGAATTCCCACCTGGTCGCTTTGACCTCTTTTTAGTTTGGTTCCAGAAATTTAGAAACCAGAAATGAGGGAAATAATGAATTGACACCCTCAATCCCCAGCACCTATTATTCTTACGATACCCCCTTATCAGTTAAAAGTGATTATAAGGTCACCCTGCAGCAATTTCTCATCTGGCTCAAATAATTCCAAGTTCTTTTCCCTTTTGTTCCCCATAGGTCCATTTGCCAACGCTAATTATTTTTGTTACTCTTCCTTGGTTCATTTCCAACTTTCCAAATCACTTTAAAAAATTTAGAGTTCCAAATGAGACAAAGCCTTCTGTGGACCCGGCTTAGTCTGAGCTTCTAGATGGTTTGCTGGCCACTGCGGCATTTTATGCTTCGCAGTGGATGCAAGTGTATCCCCATGTCATATTAGCTTTCATAACCATAGCCTGGCACCAGTGACCCCACTCTATGGTTTACTGCAAGGATGCTTAGCAACCATAATATTATGATGGTGGCACCAGCTAAGCATTTCTCACTAAATACTATCAATATTGCTCATTTTGTCTATCTAAATGCTTCACATTATATGCTATTCCTATTGAATCCTAGTTTCTTTTTAATAGTATCTCAAAAAGATTAAATTTGTTCTGACTTTTTCTTATGGTTTAGGCTAGGAAAATTTCTTGTTCATTTTAAAACCCCCAGAATACTGAGTCAAATTTACAATCTTGAGTTTGTTATTCAACTTCTACATATTGCATTGTGTTGCTAATATATGCTAAATATTAAGAGCTTTGCACATATAAAGAAAGGAATACTTCCTTTTTAGCACTTTGCAGTTTGAAAATTGCTTTCAAAATACATGGTCCCCTTTATTCATTCACTCAACAAATATTTACTGAGATCATGTCAGGAATTGTGCTGGGCACTAATGGGACAAAGGGAATGAAACATTATAACCAACCTCAAGAGCTCACAGTCTAGTGGACATCATGGGAACAAACAATTGCAATACCAGAGGCAAGTGCTATGAAAAAAGAGGGAGTAACTTTTTACACGGGTTGGGAGGAGGATTTTCAGGAAAAGGAGCAGGTGAATGGGTTCATAGCCGAAGCAGCCCAGTGGGCTGCAGTGGGCGGAGTTAAAGGAGAAAAATCTTTAAAAAAAAGTGGGCACAGATTTTGAGGCCTTCATAAGCTGAGCATTAATCCAGCATGTTAATTTACTAGGCAGGGTGTGTGTTACACAGAGGAGAATTCAGGGACCAGAGAGACATGAAGCAAATGCTACAGAAAAGACAAGTTTTAGTCTTTTGACTCCTAGACCATTCTTTTTCTACATGAAATGTCTGTTGTGAAACTGAATGGGAAGGCCGGGCGCGGTGGCTCACGCCTGTAATCCTAGCACTCTGGGAGGCCGAGGTGGGCGGATCGTCCTGAGCTCAGGAGTTCGAGACCAGCCTGAGCAAGAGC
>RJWJ010014437.1:0-37941 GCA_004363605.1 Indri indri | reverse complement strand
CCACCTCAACAATCACCATACAGCGATTCCCAACATTTTTGGCACTAGAGACCAGTTTCATGGAAGACAATTTTTCCACGGATGGAGGGATGGAAGGAGGCGGAGCTCAGGCAGTGAAGCCATCCATGGGGAGCGGCCCTATGGATGAAGCTAGGACAGCCGGCGCTCACCTCCCCCTGGGCGCCCCCCACCCCCGTCCTGCTGTGCTTGTCCAGCCTGTGCCACCCCACCCACCCCCTTCCTAAGTTGCATGGAAGACAAAGACAAGGTTAAGGCTGGGGAGGGCGGTGGAGCTCTGCAGCCCGGTCCCTAACATGCAGCGGCCCTTATCGTCCGTGGCCGGGGATTGGGGACGGCAGAAATGAAAAAATGCCTCATTCCTTTCTTAATGACTTAGAAAATTAAACATAAAATTAAAATTAAAAATCTTTTTCTCAAATCAATTTTTAACCTTAAGATCATTCCAAGTAATATCCCAAGAGAGCTTTCTTGAAACTTGACAAACTGGACGAAATGGTCTTAACTTTCAGTGGAAATAATAAATAGCCAAACATTTCCAAGAAAATAATTTGAAAAGCAAATAATGTGAGAAAACTTTTACCATTAGGGAACAAAACACATTATAAAGCAACTGTAAGTTAGGCAGTGTATGGTAGATTCAGAATTATCAAAGTGATTAATGGGAAAAAAGTGATTAATGGAAAGAATAGATACCCACCAAAACAAAATCATTTACAAATAAGTATTTAGCATATGATAAATATGGCCTTTCAAATTCATGGGGAAATGACTTTTTAAACAAATGATTCTGGCATTTTGATCTGTTAAATAGATTTTGAAAGAATAAAGAAAAATGAGAAAATACCTACGTCATGTCATATACCAAGATGTATTCCAACTGTAAAATTATATGTACATCAAAATACAATTATGGAACTAAAGGAAAGTTTGGATAAATATTTATGTAATGTTTGGAGTAGAGAAGACCTCTCTAGACATAAACCAAATCTATTGACATGGAAAATGATAAATAAATATATGCCCAAAAAACAAACGAAACTAATAACATGCACGAAACTAGGAAAGATATAAACACAGGGAAAATGTTCATTGTCACAGTCACTCAAATCATGCCAATAAAAAAAGTTACCATTTGCAACTATCAAATTAGAAAATATTAAAATTTTAAAAATACTGGCCAGGAGATTGGGATTTAGGAAATTTTGGTCACTGCTTTCTAGAGTATAAATTTTCATAACATTTCTGAGACACAAGTCTGGCAAATTTTTTTCAAAAATCTTAAAAATTTACAAACGCTTTTACCAGTAAATTTTTGGTAGGATTATAGACTAAAGAAGTTATCTACACTACATGAAAGTTTTAATAACAGAATTTGTTTCTCTGAAATAAAAAGAAAAAACTCTGAAAAGACCAATGAAAGGAAATTGACTAAGGAAATTACAGCACATTTTTAAATGAAATATTATCATAAATATATGTGATCATAAAGTATATGTGAGTAGAAATAGTATGGTCAAAGGAAGGTGTTCATAATATATCTCTAAGCAAAAACAATGTGTATGTTTTGTAAAAAAAAAAGTTATAACATTTAAAGGACATACTTAAAATCTACACAGTCGATTTTTATTTTTGCAATTATTAAAAAACAATGAATCATTTTAAAACAAATATCATTAGAAGATTATAACTTTTATATTTCACTGAAATCAATCTTTGTTCTTCTGTGAGAGACATAGGTTGGCAAAACTACTTTGTTCTTCTGTAAGAGACATAGGTTGGCAAAACTAAACACACACTTCTTAGTATCCTTTACTTGAGTGCAACAAATGAGATGAAACTTATCTTTTGGTCCACAGCCTAAAGCTTATTTATAAGAAAACTTTAAGATATGATAGGCTTATCTCCACTGTTATACAGGTAGAGAAAGTTTATCCATCTGGGCAGGATACAGCACCAGATCTGATGGTATAATAGTTTTAGAATGAGAACTAGTCTTGAATCCCAGCTTAATCTTGAGGAAGTAACATAATCTCTCTAAGCCTTAGTTTCCTCATCTACAAAACAAGAAAAATACTTGCTCTTCTTATAAGAGTATGAGAGTGTCACAAGGATTCAATGAGATTGTGTACACGTATGTTTGTTTAAGCATTTAAAATGCAAAGTTATAAGTCAACAATAGAATGTTAGCCCTGGAAGTCACCTTAAAGACATTTAATACCATGCCTCAATCAAGAGGACACTGTTAATCTTAGGAAGGTATACATACTCAGATGGGGGTCTGAGTTTTGGCACCTATACAAAAGTTATCAGCAAACTCAATCCCAAGGGAATCTGACCCATTATTAAAAACCTATACCATTCGACAATTAAAGCATTGTATAAAGATAAATCAAGGACTCATGTTTCTTCTGAAAGAAGCATACGATGTAAAAGGAATAATAAACCCTAGTGATTTAAATCCCTATAAAATTAATGCATTGTATATGAAGAATTAGCATAAAACATACTGACATTTATAGAATTGTTTCCAAAACACACTGAAGGAATTCCTTGTTAGAGAAAACAGTGGTTTGGAATTGTTTCCTCATGTGAGCCATAAAAAGTCTTATACTTCAGTACTTTTATTTAGTTGCTTTAAACCACAACTGAGTTCACGTAAATTGGTGCTCAGTTCTCAAATATTTTTAATCTCTCTATTCCCACAGTGGAACCAGCTACTGAATTCTAAGGCTTAATAGGAAACTTCACTGATATAAACTGTTTTGCCACCAAAGAAACTGTAGAGAAGGTGCAAATTATGAAGAATAGCTATTTTCTTAAGCTAAATCTCTTAATTTTGAAATGTGTACCTGAGGTTTTTGTAAAGCTTGCACAAACTTATAAATGTTTTTAACTGGGTCAACAGAATTGATGTTGAGTTTGTGTCAGTTTCATCAGCACTCTATTAGTTAAATTTACGTGTTTACTTAAAACAAACAATTCTTGTCTTCAATTTTCAAGACAAGCACCAAACATAATTGTATCTTACATCTGAGATGAAAGCACTCACTATTTTTTCAAGTTGTTCTATAGGAATTATTAATTTTTATTGTGTTAAAAGACATATAACATAAAATTTACCATTTTAATAATTTCAATATGTATGATTCAGTGGCATTAATCACATTCAAAATGTCAAGCAAACATCCCTACTATCTAGTTCCAGAATTTTTTCATCATCCAAAAGAAAATCCTGTACCCATTAAGCAGTCATTACGCATTGTCCTTTCCCTGTCCCCTGGCAAATAATCTACATTCTTTCTCTGTGGATTTGCCTATTGAGGATAGGAATTATTATTATTTTATCTGTGTTAGATAGCCTTTGCCCTTCCATATCAATTCTTCCCTCTTGTGCATTCTGCTCTGGACCTCAGGAGATAAATGCCCAGGGACAACTCTAATGGGGTACTCTACCCTCGGCTTATGATTGGCTTTGGTTAGTAAGAAAGCCTGCAGAAACATCAGAGAATGGAAGTATTTATTTCCTGAGCTTCTTCCCTACCTTGCGGTGGTGGGTGAGCTTGGCAATGGCTGTGTTCTTCCATCCAAGTCCAAGGCAGGGCATCTCTTCTCCAGCACAGCTGCAGATGCTCCAGATCTCAGTAACCCTTCTATCTTCCTCTCCCCTCTTAGGCCTCCACCATGTGCTTCCTGGTGTTGTTGCTTCCTGGAGTCAGCTGCACCTTCCCTCCTGATGTCTTTGAGCCCAGCCCACACCTTCATAAATACCCCTTGCACCAAGCTCCCTTCAATTGCTCCATTTGAGTGGGCTATTTCCCTGTGGAATACTGACCTATACACTAACTTGATTTTTTCATTAGCAATTTTTTTCAGTTATTATTATTCTTCACCCTTGAAAAGCCTTATTTAAAAATTCAAGGACTTGAAAAATGTACCATTTTTCCAAGGTGATGTTGAAGGTGAGGAGAATGTACATATGAGTTGTAGTGTAAATTTATTGAAAAATTAAATCTGAGTACAATTGTTTTTAGTTTAAGGTATTCACTTCTTGTTTATAGAGTATTTTTTCATTTAGCCCTCTTTGATTTCACTTCAAATCCTGATTGGAAACTTTCTCTTCGCACCAAGCCTGCACAGTGTTAAGCATATATCATAGATATGATCAATGAAATGAAATGAAATAAAAAATGAATATATAATCATGAAGCACAAAAACTATGAGAAAAGTAAATTCTGTGACTATTAACTCAGCAAAATAATTTAAAAAAAAAAAAGAGGATGTTCTAAAAAATAAATACCCAGAAATATATTTTTTAAAGGAAATGTACCATGTTATAGATAAATTTTGGCCCGATCTGTGCTTGGCCTGTGTCATAGAATATCTTAAATTGCTAACGACATTATTATTCTGGTTATTCAGTATTCCTTGCTCAGTTTGAAGAATATACCCTTAGAAACTTTGCCTTTGAAATGAGGTCAAGGCTTAGATTGTATTTGTAGTCATTCAAATCCCCGGCAGTATTTTGCAGTAGATAGTATGTGATCCTTTAAGTTTTGACTGAATTTTAACTTGAGTAAATTCAAACTGTTTGGTGAATTTGTTCTTTTATTTCAGAGACCAGACATTCCACCAGTTTTAACAGAATTTAGTCAACTTTGGGATTAAAAGAGCACAGCAACTTTCATTTTGACTGTATTATTAGTTTGGAAATGTCCTTTTGTTTCTCTTATTTTATTTTGATGTTTTGAATTTTGAAAAAAAATAAGGATGCCAAACACTTTACGTATTAGCCAATGAATAGAAAAATCTTGTAAGGGAATTTTGTGTAAGGCATAGCACCCTATAATCACCCCATAAAAATAAGAAATATTTACAAATGCCAGGTTTTCAGTGGTGCAATAAATATGGCAGTGACTTAAGTTATTCAGCATGACCTCTATGGCAATGTACGTGTAAGGCTCTGAACAAGTTTTGTTCAATTCTGACATGAATATGAGCTTTGCAGAATTATTGAAAGGTGAACCAGCAAAACAGCAGTGGCTTTCCACTGAGGTTGGTTGTCAACCACACTGTTTCTTGGTTCACACTCAAGAATCAGAGCAAAGCTTTCCGTATTCGCAAAGACTTTTCAATGAGTTTATTCACAATGCGTGTTTCATAAGCCCTAATGTCATAAATCTGTAGGGATGACAGCTGTTTATCCTCTGCAGACTGACAGGAAAAGGTAAACTATAAAGAAGAGCATAGTTTATCCCAATATTAAGAGAAATTTACCACAAGTTTTGTCAGAAAAAGAACATGAGTGGATTCTGATACTAACAAGTTTCTACATATAGTTTTTACCTTATAAAAACTACCATACTGAAAAGGTTAAATAGAAACCAAGTTTATAATGATGTCATTAATCAATTCATACTGAAGAACTGTGTTAGGTAAAACTAGGCTACATTAATAATCTGGTACAAAAATAAAATAAATTCTTAAGACATAAACTTAACACCTTGAGAATTTAGGCCTAGTCCTTTTGTAATTATTTTATGCCTTTAGAAGGTAAGGGTTCATAGCACTGAGGTCTTACCTTACCAAGAAGTAACTTTCCTTAAGGATATTTATCTTGTGGTTGTTTAAAAGTTTGTTTATTTTTTTCTTCTATATATTTTAGAATTTTTGAATTATTCATGCCACTGTGCTTTTCTATCCATGTCAAACACCCAAAAGATGTCAAACATATAAATAAAAGTAAAGAAAAACTGTGCTCTAATTTCAAAAGACTGACTTAGAATTATATTAAGCTAAACGTTTCCTTTTCAGTACTGAATTAAAGAAATGATATGAGTATAGCAGATTAATTCTTCATTAAATTATCAGTAGAATCAGGGAAAGGAGTAAATAAAGCCTGAGACTGAACAAATGGAAACTCTAGTCCCCAGATACACAAAGAACAAAGAATTTGTATCCAAAATAAACACATGAGGAGCACATTATTTGAACTGTTGGATACTGTCTATGTATGTGTGTTTTGATAAACAGTAATGAATCCACCAGTAAAAAATGTCATATTGGCCCCAATTCTTGGCAGTGTTCTACAAATATAAACACAAAAAGTATTTTTAAGTGTTCAAGAGAATAAAGTTAATTGATAGCATTTGGTGCCGCTCAGTCTATTAATTATCACCTTTATCTAAATCTCTCTTAAATGTCATTATGATTCATGTTTCTAGTATGGGACTGGACTCCAAGGAAGGTTCTCCCGTAAAGTAATCCCAACGTGGCTTCATGTCCCATCTTGAGGTCTTTCCTGAAACAGAAAGATGATGGAAGAGTGTCTCTATTTGACACGGGAGAAAGGAGGAGGGGGATGAAAGGGACCTAAGGGGATAACGTTAAGGGGCACGTGGGGAATTGCTTTTAGGTAGCAGAGTAGATGAGAGAAGAGGAGGCAAGAACTTACACAAATGTTCGTGTTTAAAATGTCCTCACAGGATTAATACAAACACATTGATTAAAACAAACAAACCCTACTGGGCTATGTTGGAATCCAGTACTCACCATGCAATTTTTATATTTGCATTTAAATCAAAAAACAAATTTTGATTTTTAAATAGAGCACCTTGATAACAGTTAGAAGCCTGTATTGGGATCAGTATTTAAGGAACACAAGGAAAAAAGTCACAGATGTTCTTATCCTTCTCACAATATAATTTTATCTGTTAATATCATTCTGATAAAGTTGATAATGAAAATGAAAAGTAAAGCCACCATTCCTTCTACATATATACATAGAAATTATTGTCAATATAGATTTCTCCAGATCCACTCGCCTAATTTTAAAGTGCCCAGTCCCCTACAAAATCTAAGATTTAACTCTGCTATCCTTCTTTCCTAGGCGGAACACGCCACAAGTCCACCCTCCTCCTTCTGAATGGTTTCTCAATTACTTCGGGTCAGTTTGGGCAGTGTTTTGTCCTAACCTAAAATTTCCCCAAGATCTTTCCAAAATAAAGAAGAAATATAATTTTATGTAAAGAGTATTGTTTTAGATTTATTTTGCTTTATAGTTAGTGAAGATCATTTTTCTCTATAACCAAATCAGAAAAGATTATTTTTAATATAGTCTCTGGGATAAGCTTCCATGAAATAAACATTTCTTTATATAAGATAGTGTGATAGGTTCTCTAAGAAATCTCAGAATGAGGAGGATGGATTTACTGACTTACAACCTAGAGAAAGAGGCAGAAATGTACATACCAACTCAACTTACAAATGCTAGAAGAGTGGGAAGGAAAGATTGATCCCACTGAGATGATCAAAACACCATGAAAGCGAGTCATGATAGTAATCTTGGATGTGGATCACTAAGTTCTTGCTGGCGCACATAAGGGAGGCCTTGGGTTTTATGCTGTTTCTTGCAGGTGACTAAAGCCATATTTATCACAAATCCTTAGAAGTTCTGAGACTTTCCATCACGATTCTTCTTCTTTGTTACACAAGTTAGAAGCAACTGGCTAATTCAGTGATTTACTCGACCAGATGCATTGTTTGTTTTCTGCAAATTGTGGTTCGTTGTTCAAAATGAAGAAATTGACTGAAAATCTTGGAATACGTTTCCAGGATGACTGGCTGGGATAAGTAGTCATGATTAAACTGCATTTTTTGAAATGCAGAGTTTGACCTTTATATTGCCCAAAGTGAATAAAAATGGATCAAAATTTCAAAAATACACAAAACTTATTCAAATGTTGACCTAATTCCCCTTCTGATATTTTGCCCTCTCTGGCAAAGGTGAGGTTGACAAAGAAGAGTTTTGAGGTGCCCTTGGGGTGTGATACCTGCATTCATTTTTAAAGGAGAGTGAAAGTTCAGGCAAGTGGCACTTGAAATCTACCTGCAGTGGTGTTCTTTTTATCACCCATTTTCAGTTAAAACACTTTGGAACTCATAAGCTATGATGATAAATGAAAGGAAATGATTGAATTGAAAATGTCCTCATTTTATTCAATTATCCTCAGTAAGATTCTTTCCTACTTTAGAAGAAAGAGTGACCTTCTCTCCGTTTAATACCAATTCAAAGCAACTATTTGGGAATTCAATCTATTGCTCAGTGATTGCCTTGTGAACGTGTAACCCTAACAATTGTAGCAACTCAGCCGTGCTTTCAATATCCTGGGGCCTCCATGCTCAGAATGCAATGGCCAGTGGTGGACCAGCAGCATGAGGGTCACACGGGAGCTTGTTAGCAATGCAGCATCTCAGGCCCCAGCCCAGGTCTCTTGAATCAGAATCTGCATTTTAACAAGATCCCCGGGTGATTTGTCTGCACACTAAACTTCGAGAGGCACTGTACTAGCATTTGACTTAAACGGAAACTAATAGAAAAATAGCACATCCTGCAGAAATGGAGGGCTGGCATTGAAGAGAAACAGTATCACCAATGATTAAGGATCCAGAGATGTTTTTGCATCTGTGTTGTTTTGCCTTGGTATTTAAACAGGGTGATTTGGTCAACAATCACTTCCATAAGGAAGAGACGCACCATTTCTCTTTCCTACGCAGAGTTCTTTATGGTTCTACGTCACTGTTTTTGATAGGCCCGGGGCCTGCAGTTTGTCTCCCAGACAGAGACAAAGAAGAATAGCTTGCTGCTGACACAAACAAGAGAGTAAGACTCGATAATTCAACTGCCACCTGCCAATTCATCCTCCTTTTAAACTTAACCCTGAGGATTCCCCAGCGTGCAGCTATCTCCCACCTGGCCCCTTCTGGGATTCAAAGGCCTCAACTGAGATGAAAGTTGCTGATAGGACTGATAGGAACAGCCAGACCAGTGGTGAATCTCAGCACCCAGCAACTGTTGGCAGCCTCCCTCTGCTTACCATTAAGGGTTCTTCTAATCTGTCCATCAACGAGCTCCCTTTGAACTTGGGCTCACAGACCAATCCCATGCCAGAGTGGTTAGTATCTCCAGATCTCGGTACTCTATAACACTTTGAGCAACAGGGCTGACTTGTGAACTCATTCGCTTTTCTTAGATAGAAATCAAAGTTGTACCCAGATGTGAGTAAGAGAAGAAGAAAGAAACGTACCCACAGTCATGCTTCCCGGACCTTCATAAGCTCCAGGGAAAGAAAATGAGATGTCGGGTCCACTTGAAGATACTCAAGGGAACTCAGCCAATGAACCAGATGTTAGGGTTATATTTATTAAAGGCAGGGTCTACACATATGAGTTTGGGTCTTTTATCTCCTGCTGCACTCATCTTACCAGTGAATATAGCCATGTGTCTTTGTGTGTGACTGGATGGGATGTTATTGAAAGGCTGTGTTTCTACAATTACTGTGATAATTCATGTGGTCTATAGTCCACGGGGACCCAGATTAACTGTCTTTCAGGAGGAAAACCCAAAGAATCAAAAGAAGGATATGGGCTGGTCATGATTAATGAGCTTGTCATTGCACATTTAGTATGTAAATGTGTCTCTTCTTTGGAGGTGTCCAGCAAAAATGAGTGAGGGTTGAGAGGCTGGGGTTCTAGGGTTGCTCACTATGACCTCTTGGGACTGATGCTTTATTTCTCTGGACTATGTTCCATTACTCTTAAAACAATGAGTTTCAAATTAGTGTCCCACAGAACCCAGTTTCTAGGAAATTAAGCATTAATACAAGGAAAAGATGTGAGGGTTCACAATGAACAAAGGTTTTCCTGTTCAGTTACATGCAGGAAACATTGATTCAACATGGGTAAGTGGGCTGCTTTCCCTTGAAACGTCTCAGCATCCAGTACCTTTCAGCTTGGAAGGTGAATATCCAAGAGGAGATACAGTATGTTCGACCTTCTCAGATTCTTGACTGAGATTCCCGCTTACTTGGGTAGATCTGTTTACTTACATCTCCTGGAACACACTGGGAAATGCTGTCATGGATGTTCTCCAAGACACGTGACAGAGCTGATAGCTTGTGATTCTGTGATCTTGGAGGCAGCCCATGTTCCTCCTTCATGTGTTTCTGGACAGAACTGTCCAAAAAGCTTAAGTAGAAAGGAAGTCATATGTACTTCAGGCCACTGCATGGCTGGTCTCCTATGCCTCCCTAACTATGTATTTAGGTAGAAGCCATTCACATTTAAGAGCCAACCTCGAATGCAGAATAGGTTGGATAATAAATTGCCCTAATGGAAGAAAGCTGCTTTTTCATTATGATTCACTCCAAAGTAAGATTCATATAAAATTTACACCTGTGGTTTAAAATGAAATTATTTTCCTTAAAGGGAACAAAATACCTTTCTATCTATCATCAGACGGTAAGCTTAAAATAAATCTGGGGCTAGCTTCTAACGGCCCAATCTTATCTTCTTCCTTTTCCCTAAACAAATGATACAGTTGTTATAGCCATTAAACAGGACCATTTTATTGGGAAAAAATTAAAACTAAAAAATTGTGTGTTTATACTGTTTGTACTGAAACTTTTTAATTGAGTATTAATACACCAGAAAAAAAAAAAAAAAGAAAACAAAAAGAAGGTCAAATTCCCATGCTGCTCAATAGTGGGATTGAGCCAATAAATAGCTCCTGAACTCTAGCCTGGGCAACATGGTGAGACGTCATCTCTAAAAAAATGTTTAAATATATGTTCCAATACAATGAATCATTATAGTATATGATTTTGAATTTTGAAGAATTCTGGGATCAAAAGAATTTTAGGTTCAAAGGATAGCAGGCAAAGATTCCAATTTCTTATGGCTTCTAAGAACTTAGCTAGAATTAAAAAAAAAAAAATAACAAACCCCCATTTCTGCTCTAATAGAAGGTGATGTGAATGTACTTGGACTATCACTTGCACAGGGCTCTCTCAAACTGCAAACTTCTTGGCATATTTTATTTTTCTCTTTTTCAAAGCTATTGGTAAACTTTTCTCTATTTAAAATGATACATCTAGTTTGTGTCTACTTTTAGGGAAAGCTGTGAAATTATTTAACTCCAAAACGAGATATGCTCCAGCCTTCCTATGGGCGGTTCCTGGAATCAGTCTAATTTTGAATACTTGTTCCTGGCTAGAGCTTATTATTTCTAGAAGAATACGTGTTGACAGGCAGAGACAAAAAGGTCATGAGGGAGGTCACTTTTAAACAGAAATGTGATTTATATGCTATAAAACACTCTGTTATTATTAGATGGGAATGAAAGTTCAAGGAAAGAATATGGGACTTGAAAAGTCTCTTATTTCCAAAAGTTCAGACAGATTTTAGGGGGAAATTGTGCCATGAATTTTTATTTCACTAAGAATGAGACTGTATGTTGAGCAGTACAAACAAAATTAGAACTGGATATATAAGCCAAAGTAATTTCATTATGATTTAGGTTAAACTAGCTAAAATATTTGATTTCAAATAAGTAGAGAGATATTGTGAATATACACATAAAAGTGAATTTTTCTTAAATTATTAAGTATTGGTTATGAAATGCAAAATCTGCTAGAAATGATGTTTTATGCAGCTAAAAACCACTGCCTTTGCAGTGGTCAGTGCTTTGTGTGTTTTTGTGCTGTTTTATTATTTTTCTGTGTGTTTGGTGAGGGAGCTTTAAATATAGTTTAGAATCAATGTTAGAATATGATAGATTTTAAGAGTCAAGCCCAGCTTTAGATTTATATACCAAACACTGAAAAACAAAAGAAGGCTAATAAATTAAGAAGACATCACAAACCACAAAATGGATCCTGTTCCTTTACTAAAGTTAAAGACGTCGGTCACGTTGGCATAGGCAGGAGGGTTTTCTTGCCTGGAGCAGTATCCCAAGTTCTTCGGTTCATCCATCTGCAACCTGTTGACTATGTTTCACATTGGTGATGAATTATACTCCGTTTCCTCCATCTAATCCTTTTCATTTATTTATATTTTATGGAGGAAACATAAAAGGCTTCTTAGAAAAATCCAACTGTTTTTGATAAACCTTGTCATGTGCAAATAATGGAGGCTTGTCAAGGCCAAGCTTTTCTGGAAATTTATACCTTCTAATAATAATTAAAAGGAAAAAAAGAAAATCAGAAACAAATAAGAAATATATTGAATTGGATTCAAAGCATGTTTGTGGCTTTGAATCAGTGGCAATAAAGCATTTTCTATCAAAAAGTGTTTAAATATGGCAGTGTAACTAACATCCATGTTCAGCCTGAATTTTGGATTTTTCAAATAGTGAAACCATGACTTCAATTTTTAAGCCGAAGGAAGAAAGAAAGCATTTAGTTCTCAGCGAAGCATTATATTAATAGTTTGGATCAGGAACAATGAGAAAGATCTGGGCAGCAGGATGAACTGTTGCTCAACAAAGGACCTTCAAATAGGCTCAGAAAGGATTCTCAGCAAGAGGTTTTTAATTATTTCTAAAGAAGTACTATTTCTAAAGAAGTACTTTATTTAAACAAAGATATACACTTTGGCTGTTCATAGAACATACATATCTGGGTTTTGATTTTTTGAGTGTTTTTTCCAGTTTTGATCAAGTGGTATCCCAATAAATATTTTTTAAATTAATAACAATAACTACTAATATCTACAAATAGAATAATCTGAAGAAAAAAATGACCAATTTTATGTTGATTTCTGTCTTTTACTTCCTTGTATAGTTATACTAAATTAATAGAAATGCTTCAGCTAATTACCAATGGTTATATTTAAGAGATTTCATTTGCTCTGAAATTCTAGTGGAATATATTCCCTATTCTCAACCTTTTATCTCCCCCACAGTATGGAGCTACTATTCATAGTAGTAGTTTTCAACCCTGGCTGTATAATAGAATTTTCTAGGGAGCTTTTAAAAATGCTGATGCCTGGCCTCACTTCAGACCAGGTGAGACCACACCTCTGGGGGTGTGATCCTGGGCATCTGGGTTTTAAAAGTCCCTCAGGTGATTCTCAGGTAGAGAGAGGTAGGCCCCCACTGCTCTGTGGGATTAGATCAGTGTTCTCTTAGAGTCAAACGTTACCACAGGTCCAAAACCCTTACAGTCATTGAAAGGGCCAGGATTCCACCCACTGTCTATCCTTACAGGTGGTGAAAGCAGGATAGGGGTTGAGAATTCAGAGTCCTGAGTTCAAATCCACACTCAGTCATTTACTTAAGATATGTAAGATAGACTGAATAATAACTTTCTTAGAAAGCTGTGGGGAAGATTAAATAAGATAACTTAAGAATGCTGGGGGTTCCTAGCAATGGAGCCGGAATGTATCTCCATTGCAGTATAAATGGGTTTGTCAGGAGGGCATCTAAACCATGGAGGTGGTGAAGGATAACTCCCACCTGTTTTGTCAAAATGGCCTTTGGGGGTAAACACAGCAGCAAATGGAGGAACAGCTCTGTGGCCGAAGGGAAGCATTATCACTTCATTACAGTTGTGTGCTGAATAATGACATTTCAGTCAACAGTAGAGACACACAGGTCGCCTGGATCCCCCAGTGACTTGGAAGATGCTCCCATATAGAAATCATGAAGCCCGCAAGGTTGGATATAGGTAATCACTTCTCTCCCCGTCCCGGATCTCCTTTCCTTGTCAAGGAAACAAAAAATAGAGATTTTAAAAAGGATCATTGTACTTTTGAGAGGGAGAAAACTAAGATAAATCATGTATTCACAGCCATTACTGCGATCCTCTTGCAAGCCCTGTCTGGTGTGTTGGACATTGGGCTACCTGTGTCAGACACCTGGCGGAGGGTTGCTGTCTCTAGATAGCCCAGAAATGTCGTTCCGCTTTCTTTCTCCACCATCTAATCTTCCCCTTTATTATCTCATTTTCATATATCAGCACTGGGTATCCCCATCTCTCGAAGTCGCCTTTGTGTTTTCTTCACAACTTAGAGCAGAGCACCTTCCACGTAGTTGATTGCTCAGTGTATTTCCATTGACTGGCTACTAGTTCACAGACTATGGTAAAAAAATGCCACAGACTGAGTGGCTTAAATAATAGAAATTTATTTTCTCATGGTATTGGAGGCTAGAAGTCTGAGGTCAAGATGTCAGCAAGGTTAATTCCTTCTGAGGGCTGTGAGAGAGCGATCTGTTCCATGCCTCTCTCTTTGGCTAGCAGATGGTTGTCTTTTCTCTGTGCATGTCTGTGTCCGAATGTCCTCTTCTTATCATAAGGACACGAGTCACATTGGATTAGGGCCTACCCTAGCAATCTCATTTTAACTTAGTTCTCTCTATAAAGAACCTGTCTCCAAATATGGTCTCATTCTAAGGTAACGAGGGTTAGAACTTCAACATATGAATTTTGGGAGTCGCACAATTCGGCCCCTAACGTTAACTAAATGATGGAGGAGTGAACACATGTTTGATAAAGAATAAATAAATTAACATATATAAGCTATTTTTATATAGTCAGAAAAAATAGAGGCTATTAAACATTTTTATATGTGAACAAAAACTCCTAAACTAAAACAAAAACAAGAACAAACAACAAAAATGACTTGTAAATTTAAGATTTTGTTTCAGTGGAAACCCACTTATTTACTTATGTTTTTAGAACTTCTAGAAGTATCTCTGAGACAGGCATATGCAGAAACACTAAATATTACACAAATATTTATTTTAAACATAATTGTTTCTTCCTGGAATAGTAAAACCGGTATTATAGGACCAAAAATAAATATTATGGATTACTTTCCTCTAGAATTTCCAACTAGGTCCCTTAGCAATGATAGACATGTTTAAGGATAAGGATAATGTTTTTATAATTTTTAATATCAGAAATCCCTAATTTCAGAATCCTAACCTCCTTTGCTATAGGTAATTCCACATTTAAGCTAGCTTTGGGGGGCGGGGGGAATGAGTCCCAATGTGAGCACTGCTGTCCATACAGGAATTCTGTTTTGGGTGCTAGACTGTGGATAGCATGTACCCAGAAATGGCTAAGCTGAGAACAAGTTAAATGACCTGAAATCTACTTCTCTTTGGGGAGGATTATACGAGCCCAAAGAGCAATGATTACTAGCCAGATCAAGAATGAAAATTCTAGATCACTCCTATTAATTTCCAAAGTGCCTGAGAAAATCAGTGAGTGTTCTGCTGTATTAGCAAAGACACGGAGTCTAATCAGTGATGGTGACCCCAGCTGTGGATGGTGAGGCCAAATTCATGACAATAATCATGCCATGAAAAAATACCTTTTCTCTAGAATTGTAACTATCATCAAAGACAATAGCTCATATAGTGTGGCCTATTTGGATATCAGTACAATTTTATATCTGAATCACTGTGACCAGTATGCATGCTACCAGTAGAAAACATTTCCAAGTTTCATGGAGAAGGTAAAAATTGACAAAATCATAAAATTTCTAAAAGGTGTCTCTAACTGCATGTGAGTATTCACAAGAATAGACTGTATAAAATTTTAGAAATGTGTATGTGTACCGGTTTTGTCTCATAGGCACATTTAGGAAGTGAACAGTTTCCGTGCACCAGAAAAATTAAATGAATATCCTATTATTAGCCAGTACATTTACTTGCTTTCTAACTTTATTTTTGTCTTATTTCCTGTTTTCCATGTAATTATACTATTGGACTGTGAAATTTATAGCAATGACACCTATATTGAAGTTTTTAGTGACAAAATAAAACTAGATTTTTGACACCATCAAAACTGAGTTTTACTAGAGAGCGATCAAAATGGTATTTTAAAATGTTAGCCCTAATCATTTCAAACTAATTTTTAGTCCTAATTTTAGTTTTTATTTCAGCCATATACATATCTCTGAACATAGATAAGCAGTAGCTGATCAATAGCTTTAGTACTAAAAGTTATTACAAGTGAAGAATATGCTTTAAAATAACGATGACAATGTCTCCAAATTGGATATAAATCATTCTGAAGTATCTGAGTTTAGGCTCAATCTAGCAAGGCCTCATGGAGAAGGGAAGGGGAAGCAAAATGAAATTAGCCAGTGCTTCTAAAATTTATTTAAGAGGACAAATTTTAAAAATTGTATTAAATCTACTGAAATTATAAAACTCAATTTTTTTACATGTATGACATACCACTTTATCAGAAACCACCCCATGTATTCCTCCATAACTCGAAATGTCTTCCGTTTTCCATTCTTTCACCTCTAATCATAAAACTGCTCTCATCTCCTCATACTTGCATGGATAGACTTCTCCCTGCCCCACTGCCTCCACACACTGCCTGGTCTCTAATGGATTTTGAAATCAGCACATTTTCAAGTTCATTCACAGTTGCTAAATCTTAATTCACATCAGAGTCGATTGGAAAACTTTTCTCAGCAACTTGCAATGAAAAAGAAGACCCTAACAAAGAATAGAGGCCCACGTTATATACCAGAAGGGTTTGGTAAGAGAATGCTTTTATTATTCATTTGGGAGAAAATTCAAGAGGCATTTGAAAATTTGGAGACATGTATTCTCCTTTCACACACTTTAACTTTTTTTTTCTTCTTAAGAGGCAACCTTTAGACTTGGGCATGAGCAGCAAGCAAGTGCCTCCAGATGAAAGAATCTCCAACCAGGTGAAGTTCTCACCTGGCAACTTAGAAATTGGGACCTGAACATCTAAATAATCAAATAGATCTGCAAACCTCTCAGTGAACCCTAGCCAACCCTTAGATGCATTTTTCGCAAACCTGGGCTGAGTTTGGAGAAATTCAAAGCAATGTTATGGTTGCAGATGGAAACCAGGCCCAACTCAGCAGTTTAAATGAACCAGAAACTCAAGGGCCATCTCAAGGGGTCCAAATCCAAGCAAACCCAAACAAAGTAATGATTCCCAGGGAATGCTGGAAGTCCTTGATGCATTGTCTTGGCAGAAGCTGAGTGCATATTTATGTTGCATTATTCAAAAGTGGTAAGTGGGAAAATTAAGAAAGTTTTCTAAATGGTTTGTGTGGAGGTCTGTATTATTCAGAGGCAAAATGAATGGACTTTCAGGCATTGCTTTCTTTACACAAGCAAATTTCTAGGAAAATAGAAAATTGAGAATTTTTAAACAACTACAACAATTATATTAAGAGATTAACAGTTAAACATACACTGAAATGACTCTTACTAAACTTCTTGAACTATTACAAGATAGGCCTATAGGGCTTGAGGGCAGAAGTTGTCTACAACCTTTCCTTAAGGAATGAAGAGTATCAGGGCTGAGTGATCCTGGCCACAGTCCTTGACATCTGGATTTGAACCCCATTTCAAGTGTTCTGGTTAACCACGAGGTTCCACATGATGTCCGGTCAATGCCTTGCATGCTTGGTGTAGCTGGACATCCTTATTTTGAGAATACCTGGAATCCAGGCAACTAGAAAAAGAATTCCTTGACTTCTGTAAGGTGCTCTTGGCACCTTTCATAAGTAACGATGCCAAAAATTCACAAGAGAGGGCATGTGTGAGTGTGTGCATGCATGCGCACGTGTGTATGTCGATCTTTCAGTCATGTTTTCTGGGGCATCAAGAAACCGTAGTTTGGAAAAGAATTTTTTAAATGAGACCAGCTTTTACTTCCTGAAGAAAGTCAATTAATTTTTTTATCTTCATTATTACTGGTTTTAAACGTTATTAAAGATCAAAGTATCCTCATTTGTTTATAGAAGGGAGAGAAGACTTATAATGACCACCCAGAGGGGCAGCAGTGGATCACCCTTTCAAACTCTAGAGATTCCTCTCTAATCTCTCTAATCCTGTCTCGGTCTCTATTACTAACTTGTCCTCTCCACCGACTCCTTCAATACAAGTATTTCCTCATGCAGAATTTCCTAAACTTTGTCCTGAAGAATACCCTCTGCGAATACATACATATTCCCCACTCCTACTCCCCAAACTGTCCCAGGTCAAATAAGTTTACACAATGCTATTTGCCCTCTTGGTTGTGTGTGTGTGTGTGTGTGTGTGTGTGTGTGTGTGTGTGTGTGTGTGCATGTGTGTGCGTGTGGTGTATGTGTTTTAAGCTTGCTTTATTGATAACTTACCAGGTGCCAAGCATTGCCCTATGCCCATGATCATTATCTTATGTAATTCTCATGACAACTCTATGAGGCAGGTATGATTATCACCTGAATTTTACAGACAAGCAAACTGAAGCCCAAAGAAGATCAACACCCTGTGAGTGGCCAAACTAGGATCTGAATTTCAGCATTGTTGTTCCACGGTGTGTGCAAGTTCTTTGTTCTTGCATTCCTCATCCTTAGTGATGCCTCGTATGTACTATAGTGCCTTTAGGCTGAAGATTCAAAAACACAGGCAGACTCATGGTATTTACACTTAGGGTTTCTGAGTTCTCAGGAAGCTTCAGTCAAGACCTAGCTGGGCTCTGTGGTAACAGGATGGATTTTATAATGCTCGATCTGATCTCCACTGGACTGTGGCTTGCCTGCTCCTTGCGTTTGCCCTTGCTTCCAGTCTAACATCTGTGCCATTTGATGCCTTCTTTGTATATTTTATTTATTTTTGTTACTATATAGAATAAAATAAAATAGCTGAAACATGACTTGAAGTGTGACCATAACTGCTTCCAAGCCCCCGTTCTGTAAAAGGCTGATTAGTTTGATGTAGGTGCAGTATGCCCCTCCAGCAAGCAAAGGGGATGAGGAAATTTGCACTGAGAACCACTCCTAAAAGTGGTGATGCCATACACAGGCATAAGCCAGCTCAACCAGATTCCAATCTGAATGCTACCAGTGGGTGAAATTCACGTCAGAAATCTACATGGGAAATGATTCTCAAGCATGTTCCTCTCCTCCTCCACCAGAGTAACAACTCTTCCCAGTGTTTGCCTACATGATTACAAAAATTTCTTAACTGGTCTCCCCACTTCTGGTGTCTTCCCCATTTATTTATCCTCAGCAGCTTGGCGAGTGGTTCTCACCCTTCAGGATGCATAAAAATCATCTGAAGAGTGTGTTGAAGGGCAGATTCCCAGCCCCATCTTCAGTTGCATTTATTTGGTCTGGGGTGGGACCAGGTGATCGAACTATATTTTAACAGTCACCTCACATAATTTTTGTGTGGGTGGCTCCTGCTTTGAGAATTTGTTCCAGATTGTTGTCTAAAATACAGTGGTAACACAGCATGATTTTACTTTACGAAGTGGTGTCATTTTTTTCTGCAGCAGGTGATCGGTATGGACTGGAATTGAGGATAACGAGGGACTTTTAGAGTCAGAAGGCAGAATACAGACATCAAAATGATCTGTGTAGACATCACAGTTGTTCTGATACAGCTTTCCTGGGAGTTCTGGAGAAGAGACTGTGTAGATGAATTTTAAAAATTGAATTTTAAAAGCTCAGGCTGATGATGGTGTAGAGATTCCTGTCCAAGCCTAAAGTTAGATAAGGTAGCCAAAGCTTGGGGAAAAACCTCTACTTTTTCCATCCTCTTTATTTTAAAAAACCATTGTAGATCAAACAATGTGGTCCTTGGAAAAGTAAACAGGGAAAACATCATATTTAGAGAAGCTACTTTTCTAAAAAGATGATGCCACTTGTCAACATCAACGACAGAAGCAGAGACAGCAGAAAACATTTTATTTCATTCTCTCATTGGGCCTATAGTCCTCTGTTCAGACACACGATTATTCTCTTTGGACTGAGCTATGTCCCCAATTAGTAGACTATCAAGACAAGTAGGGACACCTAGAGAAAGGAGGTGGAGTCTCTGCTAATATGAACGATGGAGGCTTACATAATTAATTTCAATATTAAAAAGACTATGGCATTATTCCTGCTCCAAGTGATAAAACAAGCCACACTCTGATCCGATCATGCCATTTTCCTACTGACAATCGGTGTGTCTCCACTGCTGCTCTGAATGGTCTGATGCTCCGATATGATGTGAAAGATTCTTCACAGCCAGTGTCAACAAATAGTTCCTGCCTCATCTGCCTCATTCTTAAGCTCATGCGATTTGGTTGTATCAGTGGATTTGCTGGTTTTTAAATTGTGGTTTTCAGATTTTCACATTTGTGTCTTCTTGTTCTTCTCTTTGCCTGAACCTTCCAACTACTCATTCTTTAAAACAAAAACTAAGTGGAACTTTTTTGTTGGATACACCAATGAATGGATTTTCAGATGAGGAAATAGATTCAGAAAGATGCAATCTTTCTCCTAAAGCAATGTAGTTAATCAGTACCAGAGAAGTGGTTACAAGTCTGGGCTCCTGATCCTGGTTTCCTTCTTCATACTCCAGTGGCATCTTCAGTCAAACCACCAGTGACTCCACTTTGATCCAGTTCTTCATAACAGTTGTTTGCCTACCTTAAGTGATCTGCCCCCAGCTCCTATTTCACCAGACCCACAGTGTGTGTGTTGTGTTGCCTTTGTAGCATAAAGACACCAGTTCAGTTCCTATACCTTGCCCAGTTTTTGAACACCTGGGCTCTAACTGTGACAAAGTGGCAGTTTGTCATAGTCAGAATAGTTAAAACTGATCAGTTCCCTCCCCGCTTTACTGACCAGCTCCATATACCAAAATGAGATTGGCCATTGAAAGCATTCCAAATATTAGGACTGTTATATTCCTTAGTTATTTCCCTTACCACGATGAGGTTCTGTTCCCAAGGAGGAAGAAGGAAGAGCCCGTTTCAGGACCAAAGGGTGCAGAAGAGGCAAAAGTGAGTGGGCATCAGGCAAACTCCACCTAAAGTCCATTCTATTTGCCAAGCTACAGTTTCAATTTTTAAAAAGCTTATGTTAAAGTTAATTTTGTGTGGACAGAAGACATATAACTTAAGCTTAAAGGATGCCCTGAGAGAATGGAATCTGATTTCAGAATTTAAGATATGCACATTCTAGCTGTGTGGATTGTCACTGTATTTATGTTCATTCTTAACTCAGCTGTAGCTTCTGGGTATTTCTTATGTCATCAAATACCAGTGGTGCAGCCAGCAGAATAGAAAGTGAGATGCTTACTTTGTTTACTTTTTACATTCAGCATTTCATCTAGAAGCCAATGGGAGACCTCTGGTTGTATTCACAATGACGATGACAGAAGTTTAAATAAATGCAGTAGGATCCCACTGGTTTGCAATGTAGTAATTCTGAATGCATGAATGGAAAGCCTCTTGGAGGGTTCTTTTTCATGGATGTAAATTCAGCCTTTTATATTTCTTTTTTCTTTAGTTGTGTGGTGGGAGCAAGGTCAGAGGAAGAAAACAACAGGCAAAAATGCAAAGATTCTTTCAGTAGAAACTTGGCTAAGTTCCTATAAATATTACTGACTCTAGAAGCTGCAGGACACATATTCCTCAAACACGGCAAAATACTACTAAGTCTTCTCTGCAAAAAACCATGGAATGTTAGAGTTTTAAGGGGTCTTAGTGACTGAGTCTAACATGCTGATTTTGTAAATGAGGCACCTGACTTAAAGGAATAAGTGTCTTTTCCAGGGTCACATAGCTAGTTTGTGGCACCTGTGGGTCTGCAGCCCTAACTCCTTGCCCAGGGCTTTGTACACCATGTTTTATGGCTTCTCCTCAAACTCCTTGGTTGACTTCTTTCCTGGATTCTGGGGAGATAGATGCAAAGCAAGGCTGGAAAGGAAAGATGCTGGTTAGAAGTATGTATGCCCTACACAATGAGACATGTACCAATGGAAGCCCCAGGAACCACGTTGCATCCAGGAAAATTTGATATGGTTTTACAAATTGAGTCTGCTGGAACATACGTGGTCTACCTTTTAGACAAATTAAAGACTGGAGTGTTGAGGTTGGGCCATCAGGAGCCTATATTAGATACTGGAGCAGGGGTTCACTGGTCTCTAGAATTCAATCAGAAGAGTTGAAGAAGGTGAGCATATGTGGAGGCTAAATGGAAGTTACTTAATTTAAAAAGCCAGACCATAAATTGTCAATCTGAATCCAGGATAAGTGGGAGCCTCCAAATACAGAGGCAATGAGGTAGAAACCCAATGAGAGAGAGTTAAAGTGTTCATTATCCACAGGGTTTAAAACCTACAAGGCTGAGAGGAGAGTAGTAGCACAGCTTTATGTAGCTCCACCAGCTGTGGGCATGGGTAGAGAGGCACCTGCCCCACACTGCCAGACTGAAACAACCATGGAGGGATTCTCTGTCCTTCAGCTCAGAGCGAAATAGATCCCTCTTCTCTCTCTCCCCACACTAGGCCTTGTGGGCTTCTCTCTTCATAGTTATATAGCCCATTAGTCATATGACCTGGCAGGAACCAAAGTGTTTTCATTGTAATTCATGACTTTACAAGGATTTCTGTAAAAGGACAGTTGATGCATCATTCTTAGCTTTATCAAATGAGTTCACACGAAGCTAGACTATTTTTCTCTTCTTTATGATCTGCTTTTCTCCTATAAAAGTAAATTGAAGTAGTTCTAAATGTCCTTTTTTTATTCTTTATAGGCCGATTCAATAACATAGTTTTCCTTTCTACCTTCCTGAGAGACATCATGAATTATGTTATTTTAAGCTCATGGCTTCCATAAAACAAATGTCAGTCTAAATTTTGTGAACTTCACCCTTTAATTTCTTCCCTGAGCCATCTCTCTCAGATGGCTTCTTCTACTGCTGCCTAATCTGATTGCTGCCTTTTACATACTTTTAAATGTGATGTGTGAGCAGTTTCTGATTGGATGTCAATTTCCAGCTATGATGAGAATAGTTCTGTGTCATCCCAACTTCTTCCCTTGTTCGCCCAGCCACGTGACCTTGGAGATGACTAATCTAGTCTCACCTTGCATCATGTGAGTGCCCAAACATGGCCTGACTGGTACTTATGAACCCAATATTTTAGGGCTTACTGACAGGCGGGTTCCTTATTCTATGACAGCTACCTCCCATAGCGCCATCTTGGGAGTGTTACCATGGGTCATAAGGAGGACAGGGCAAAGGAGCATGTTCACACAAGTCCCAAACCTCATCATTATAAGAAAAGAGATTCAAAATCCTGGACTCTGTTGATTGGTGGTCAGAAATGTCCTATTTTCAAGAAAGACCTGAACAGTACTCAGGGTAGCTATGGTTCAATATTCATTCATTGCTTATTCCATTTCTTGTTTATGTTCATTTTCTTCATTGGTTTATTGTACTCAATTTCACCCTTTATTTCCCACATTGTTATTGTTAATGGAGTAATTGATGAAGTATGCTCTGCTAAAGTGATGTGCATTTTTTATAGCTGTCTTCCCTAGGCACAGTAAAAACCTTAAACAGCCTTGAAATTAACTGTAATGTATTTGCATCTGTATAATTTTTATTTTAGCATCTGGAAACCATTTAGCTGGTTATTTATTTGAAAACTGGTCTTAGAGCAGTAAAAGGCCACAGGCTGAAACTGTGTCTATACTGAGCTACTGAATCATGCCCAGGCTAGAAACTATGATTAAATCCAGCCAGAAGGCTGAACCAGTGGAAAAGTTGCTCCACTACAAATTGGAACCTTCACTGATTCAAGAAAGACAAGAACCACAACCTCCATCACCTGAGGTTTCATTCTAGCTCTAACCAGCATTAGCATGTGGACAGCAAACCAATAAATTCCTTGCTGCTTTTTATGGTTACATTTGAATCCCATCCTTATGGGGATCCTGGGAGGGAACTTCCTCCTACTTAGGGGAACAAAAAAATCTGAACATGTTTAATTTGCCATCAAAGACATATGTGATATATTTCCTGCGACATTAATGCCGTGGGATTGCGGAAGGGAGTTGGATGATGTGAGACAGTAATTGAAAATTTGGAGAAAATGCTAGGAACACACTGGGCTTGAGTTTTTAAAAAGCAAGAAATACATGTCAAATATATAAGAGAGCCTTTGAAAAAGTAATAGCTCACATTTCAAAATAAAGTTATGAGGCCAAATGTCTCTTAGCATCCCACCTGGTACACAGTTGTGTTCAATAAATGTCAGTTGGCTTCCACCTCCCCTCTTACTGCTCCTTTCTCACCCCTTCTTTCTCACTCATACCTTTAGTTTTTACTTCCATTTTTCTGATAGGCTTATTTTTGTGGTAAACTTTCATAATTACTGGAAAAATATTTGGTATACAAAAGTGTGGCTGCACTGTATTTTTCAGAAATGCCATGGGGGTGTGTGCTGAGGGAGATTTTGGAGAATACAGTGATCCTTTATAACCCCACTACACTCAAGCAGACCCTTTATAAAAGAGTGAGTACAATGTCAGGTTCCAGAATTTTTTAAAAATCTGCAAAACTGGGAAAGGTTTCAACAATAGGCTTATGTAAACCCCTGAAGGGATGAAACCAAAGAGCTGGATGAGACATTAATCCAGACCCTGTCTTCTTATTGCTGAAGAAACTGAGGCGAAGAAAGGGGGAAATTTTTATTCCAGCTACTACATTATCCTTCCTGGCTCCATGCCTCTAAAGTCTGTACACCTTAAGAGCTGAACCTCTAGGTAAGGAGATATTATAAATAACAGTTCCTAGCACTGTACCTTGCCACAATAGTTACTCGATAAAATGTGAGTTCTCTGCATTGAACAGACTCTAAGGTGATCCGCAATTATCCCCATTTCCTGGTGCTTGTGACCCATGTGATTCTTTCCCCTCTTGAGTGTGGGCTGGACCTGTGACTGCCTCCAAAAAATAGAATTCAGTAGCAGTGATGAGATTCACTTCCATTAATAGATTGTATGTGATATGTACTTGCATCTTCCTAGCAGATGCCCTTCCTTGCTGGCTTTGTGGAAGAAAGCCACTGTGTTCTGAACTTCTCTCTGGATAAGCCCACAAGACAAGGAATCAAGGGTGGCCCCTGGTCAACAGCCAACAAAGAACAGAGGCTCTCAATCTGACAGCCTTCAAAGAGCTGAATCCTGCCAACAGCCAGAAGAACAAGGTCCCTCTCCAGTTGAGCACTCAGATGAGACCCCAGACCTGAGCAACACCTTGATTTCAGTCTTGTGAGAGATGCTTAAACCAGAGGACCCCTTTGCCTATAGTCCTGGCCCATCGAAACTGCGAAATAATAAATGTGTATTGTTTTAAGCTGCTAAGTTTTGTGGTAATTTGTTATAAAACAATAGATAAATAATACACACCTTTGCTCGTCTCTTCCCAATAGGAGACTAATCCTGGTTCCTAAGCCACTTTTGCTTCTGGAACCACACGAAAGTTGTTTCTCAATCACTTGTTACTCAGTCTCCACCCTCTGCCATCCCTCTGTCTGTGGATGACGCGTTCTGTGTTATCCACTGTCCATGTTTCTTGTTGTATCACCTCTGTCTTCTCCCTGGAGCCCCAGCCACCAAGCTGGGGCCTTGCACTCTTTGTCTCCTGCTACTGGACCCCTTTAGGAAGATGGGATTGTCCTTAACCACTTGTGTTCACTTGCTAGAATATATGCTGACTTTGCCTGAAGAGAAACCCCAGATATCGAACTCTCTGTATAAGACTATTACTTAGATCTTTTCTGCCCATGCTAGATCAATCTATTAATCCAGATCCCTGTCTCTATAATAATCAATTGATGGCTCTGTTTCCAGCCCTTTAGCCCCAGATTTCACTTAGGTCTCTTTCAGGTGCATCCAAACTGCTGATGATATGACTGAATATCATATCATCAAAGCGTGATCAACAGCGCCTGTAATATCACTGGATCAAAGGCTTGAAAACAAAACTAAGACTAGACTTCGGATATTTTTTAATCCCTAGTTAAGTGATCTTTCTGTGATCTTTAGCTATTTCCCTCAAAAGATAAAAAGACCACAGACCATCTGGCCCAGACAAAATAAAGATAATCAATGTTAAGTTTCAAGTGCATTCACAAAGGTTTCTGGTTTTTCATTTCCATTGGGGATGGAAGAAGAGGAAAGATGCTTAAGTAGTGTACCACATGCAGAAACTTATTCATTGTGGTAATATATTCTTGAGGTAGCTATGAATTTTTTTTGAGTAAATTCCTTTCTATCGAGGATATATTCAGGTTTGTTGTACTTGAAGGCAGAAAATGACTCAAATATCTTCAAGCATCCAGTACAATGCTTCTTACAGGAATTTAACAGTTTAAAAAAAATATATATAAATCTAAACTTGACTTACAAGATAAATGAACCATTAACAGAAATGGAAACTATACAAATAAAATCCAAGAGACAGCACGATTACTAATAGTATTTAGGTATATAATAAAATCTATTATCTGTAAAGTTAGAAAATAATATTTGAAATTTTACCTTAAACAGTTTTACTCAAAAGGTTTGAGTTGATATATCCACCAAATTCAAAACACAGGGCTACTTCCCCAGATACGTTAAACATTTAAAAACACAGTGTTAAACAGTGAAAAGATCAGGGTAAAGTTATGTCTACCTCTTACTGGAAAATGATTAGTTTTGACAAGTCTGCCTCACATGAGATCACAACTATGTTATTTAACCACACATATGTGTGAACTTTGATTTCATCAATCATAATGTGATCACTTTACATGTTGGACCATTTTAATGGCCATTTATCAAGTGATCAGTGATATTAACAGCTAGCAGGTCTTGCACATTTAACAAGTATCAGGCATTGTGATAATTGTTTCCCATGAAATATCTCATTTAAGCCTTGCAGCAGCACAAACACATAGGAACTATGATTCTACCCGTGGAACAGATGAGAGAATCAAGACTTGGAGAGGTTGAGAAACCTGCCCAAAGTTACATCCTTAATAAGGGATATAGCCAGGCTACAATCTAAGTTGTGTGGGTTCTAGAATATGTTCTCCTCACTCCTGCAATATACACTTCCAATACAGTTCATAGCAGAGGACTTCAGTTCACTGATTACAAAGTCACAGTTAGATATTTGTGGAGCACTTGTTATGATCAGGGCTTTGGGGGGGTAGAAGAATGAATGAGATCTGGACCCTGTTTTCAGAGGGCTTACAGGTTACCATTATAGCTTGCTTATAGCACTATTGGTGAAATTATAGGAAGGAATGCAAATCCCATGATTTTTTAAAATCCGAGACTCTTTTTCCAAATGGACCATTATGTGGTTCATTCAGCAGACACTGGCAGTGCCTTGCATGTACCTGTTCACCACATAATGATCCAACACATGCCTAAAGTGTGTGCTTCAGGTACCCAGGACTCATCACCTGAGGGCTTTCTTGCAGTCCCCTCATAGGCAGAGGGCGGGTAAGGAGAGAAGCACTCAGCTAAGGACTGATGAGGCTACAGGATAAATTTCAAGCTTCTTCACCCTTCAGATGGGAAGTCTCTGAGGTGCAATCTGCAGTGTCTTGTAGAGTTCCTCAGCAAAATGATAACTTGCTGGAAAATGTATAGTTTATTGACTTTTGTTTCTTCCCCATCTCACTTTCCTCATTCCTATCCCAGTGCTTTCTGGACTCTCCTCTCTAAAAAACTACTTGTGTTCAAATCTAGATTCAGACTCTACTTCTGGGGGAAACCAACATAGGACAAATTGTGAATTAATATGATTTCAACAATATGGAAATTCAACATCTCACTCTACTTCTTAATGTTTCCCTTGTTGAAAAACAACACTTGGCTCTAAGACTGGCAGGTTTGAAAACCAGGTTTACATAAAGTGTGTTAAATTGTTTTACGATGAAGAAAGTAAAGTGCAATGGGGAATTCTTGATAGAAGAGAAGATCAAAATATCTTTAGTGCGTTTCTCAAGCCGAATAAACCTCTTCTGAGGCAGCCTCTCGCAGCTGTCAGAATGGAAGGCTCTGTGTGTTAATATATCAAGCAGTGACTCCAACTTACAGAGAAGAAATTCTTCCTCAAATACGTTCAAAAGAGACACTGTCTAAGAAGAGTCAAATAAGAAAGGAACAAGATCAGGACAGTAGGTCAAAGAGTGGAGGCAGCTTGGCAGTGTGAAAGGTCCCCAAATGGAAGTCACATAATTGAGTTCTAACCCTCTTTTTGTCCCTAGAAAGCTGTACATTCTGAAAGCCAGTTCATTTCTCAGAGCCTTATTTTCCTGCAAAATGTGTGCAAAATGATGTTTGATTAGGTTCACTTTTTAAAACTATTTTTATTTTGGAACAAAAGTATATACTAGCAGATTACTGGCTGCCTGAGAAAGGAGGGGAGGGATGCGTGGATTGCCAAAGGTGATCAGGAAACTTCTTAATTTCTTCATCTCCTTGATTGTGGCGATGGTTTCACTGGTGTATACACAGCGTCAAAATTTATCAAATTGTACATTTTAAATAATTTTGCCTCAACAAAGCTAGAAAAAGGAAAGATACATACTCATTGGAAATTTTTGAAACAGTTTATAATGGTAAATTCCCCTTTTTTTCTAACATCCAGTGTCCCCAAGCCTGATCCCAGGAGACTATTTTTAAATATTTTGAAATGTTTGAGTTGTTCAGGATTCGGTTCAGGTTTCTCCTTTTTTTCCTTCTGTACACTCTCTTCCCATGTACTATCATTGATCATCTCAATTTTGAATTCTATCTGTAGGTAAATGACGCCTAAGTGTCAGGCTGGAACTCACTTCTAAGCTCCAGACTTACAAATACGATTGCCTGCTAAGCCCCTCCACATGGATGTTTCACAGACGATTTGAATTCAGCGTGTCTCAAACTACTCTTAATATTCCTTCCTTCACCTCTGCCACCAGTCTTTCCCTTTCTCTGCAAAACGTGCTATCAAACACTTCCTCAATTAAGAAATCTTTCTGTCACCTTTTAAAACTTCAAATCAAATAACTTCTCTTCCCAGCTATCATCCACTAAAAACTTCTGATTGTGAATAAAATAAAATCGAACTATTTTTCATAGTTTATAAAACTGTATAGCAGCAGTTCTCAAAGAATGATCCACGGATCCCTAGTTGGTCCATGGCCCTCAGGGCTTAGTTTGGCCGAAACTGTTTTCATAATACTTTTAAAATGTCACTTACCTTTTTTGCCCTGTCAACATTTGCATAGATGTTGCAAAGGCAATGCTGAGTAAAACTGTTAGCAACCAGTATGTATCAAGGCTGTAGCTTCAATCTATGCTAGCAACATTGCATTTTTCTCTGCCCTACATTAGCAGGTGGGGGGGGGGGCAATTTCATATGAGAATATTCTGATAAGCACTTAAAATGATGAATCTTTTTTTAAATTACAACTCTTGAGTAAAATGTCTTTTAAAATATTCTATGTGATAATAAACACCTGTGCAATTGTTTTAGTTGTGAGCTGAGCTAGCCACCTTTTTCATGAAGCACCATTTTTATTTGAAAGAACGACTGACAAGTTATGTTTGTTAAGATTTGAATGAGCATTTACTATGTATAAAGCACCATGCTAGATCCTGGGGGTGACAGAAAGGTATATGCCACAGCTCTGAAATCCAGCTTTCCCACAAGTATCACTACCCGTTCAATCAGATATCACTTCTTGAATTTCTCTTTCATATTTCCCTTCTTATAGCCATAGTTTGTATTGCATCACTTTTCATGTTAATTTTCTTTTTTTATTTCAGCATCTAACAGGGGTGCAAATGTTTAGGTTACATATATTGTCTTTTCCCCACCCGAGTCAGAGCTTCAAGTGTGTCTATCTCCCAGACTGTGCGCACCGCCCGCATTAGGTGTGAATACATCCATCCCTTCCTCCCCGCTCCCACCTGCCCAACACTCAATGAATGTTACTACTATATGTGCACGTGTTTTTTTTTTATTGAGTATACAAATGTATTTTGTTCTTGAATTATGTGTTGCATCGCCTTTGTATTCTGCCTCCAGCAGCATCCTTCTTCTATTATCTCAGCATTTGTTGTTGTTGTTGTTTGTTTGATTATGTCAAAAAGCCCCACTCATTATTTTGAGTTAGAGCCTTTCCTTAACACCTCAATATGCAATCTGTCAGGTGAGGCAAATGTCAATAAATAAATAAACAAATAATTTGAATGAGTCTGTCATTTCAAGGAAAACAATTGATAATATTTGTTGCCAATGTTAAATTCAAACTTTCAAATAAATATTAAAATTTTGGAAAACTTTTATCCACTACTGTGAGCTTGACAGCTTCCTGATACTTAAAAACTTTTTGATGACATCAATGGTGGTTTTAATGAACGCATTTTTCTCTGATAATATACAATAAAATGTGTCAACATTTGAATGATCTGCATTATTCAGTGAACCTGTATTTTCTAAATGACCAACACATGATGTCCAAAATCATGCTTACGTAAAAGATCCATTCAACATTGAAGGTAGTCCAATGTAATTAATGTAAAAGAGTATGAATAATTTGTTGATACGACCTCAGATTCCACTCTGCAACTAACCTTTAAGAAAATACTACTTACCAAGTTTTGGTGTAGTATCAAAGAAGATTGTCCACAATTTTATAAAGATCTATTATAATAGCGCTCCATTGTCCAAGTATATTTGTGTGTGATGCTGGATTTTCTTCCATATTTCAACCAAAACAACATATCTCAACAGTTTGGATGCAGTAACACATAGAGGAATACAGACATCTTCTACTGGCTAGACATTGAAGAGATCTGCAAAAATGTAGAAAAATATCATTCTTCTCTTTTGTTTATTTTTCTTTTAGAAAATGCAGTTAATCTTTATAAATCTACTCTCTTTACATTGGCATGTTTATTAGTTTCTCGGGACCACTGTAACAAAGTACCACAAACTTGGTAGCTTAAAACAGCAGAAATTTATTTTTTCACCGTTCTGAAGGCCAGAACTCTAAAGTCAAGATGCTGATGTTAATTCCATCTGAGGCATAATGCCTGTTTCTATCTTCTGACCAGCAATCCTTGGTGTTGGTGGCTGGTAGACACATCGCTTGGACGTCTGCTTCTGTCTTCACAGGGTTTTTTGCCCTGTGTCTCTCTGTGTCTGCTTCCCCTTCTATTCTCTTATGAGAACTTGTCATCGGATTTAGGGCCCACCTTAATCCAGGACAATCTCATCTTGAGATCCTTAGTTTTATCACTTCTACACAGACTCTTTTTCCAAAAAAGGTGGATTTCATAGGTTCTGGATATTAGGTCGTGGACATATCATTTGGAGGGATCACTATTCAACTCACTATGATGTGCAATGGGTTTATTATTTTTTTAATAAAGTAATACATATGTATTTTTTAAATTCACCATTTAATAGTACATGTCCTAAGGACTAATAGACACAGCTCACGTAAACAAACTCTTTGGGATCCTCAGTATTTTCTAAGAGAGCCAGACGGTTCTGAGACTAACAGGTTTGAGAACTGCTGTTCAGCATGGTCCGCTCCATCTCCAAACTTGCTCACCCCTCCCCTCCACATTCACTTTCTTTCTGCTACCTGTGGCTTTTCAGGTCCTGAAACACCAAACTTCCTCACCTTTGGTGCTTCCAGAATGGGAGTCTGTAAACCTGTGTTCTAATCTCTGCAATGCCGGTGACATCAACTCTCATGTTCCTGACTAGTGAAGGAGAAGGATGAGCTAAATGATCCTGCACATCCCTTGAATCAAGAGTTATATTATTATATTTTTCAGGTCTCTGTTGAAATGCCATCTCCTCTGGAAGGATTCACAAATCACCCCGCACATAAAAGCTCCCCCTCCTTCTATACCATAGCATCATGCATTTTTCACAAGTTTTATCTATATTTTTACTATATTTAGTCTATTTTTACTTTAAAGGGTTATTGTCTATATTCCTCAGTACACTGTGAGCTTCACAAAGACTTAGATCGTGTCTGTTTTACTTAATAGTATGTGTACTCGGTCTAGCTTGGAGTAGTCAGTTTATAAATGTTGTTTTAATGAATGAATGAATAAGTAGTCTCTGAGTTACATGCATATTCTCTCTGTATAAAGGCATATATAAATATAAAAATATGGCTTTTGCTAACACAAAGTGAATTATAATCTAGATCGATCAACAGCTTACTTTCCCCCTCTGAATTCATGTTGAACAAATTTCCATCTTAGTATAAAAGAATTCTAGCTTTATTTTTCTTAATGGCTCCAACATATTCCATAATATGGGTATGCCATTCATAAATTAATTACACTTTCACTGATGGACACCTAAGTCTTTTTTTTTAATGTTTGCTATTATAAATACCATCCCTTTACACATATCTTAGCACATGTGTTTAACTGAAGGTGAAGCAGCTAGGTTAGCAAACTCGTGCATTTAAACTTTTGAAGGCTATTTTCAAATTGACCTCCAAAAAAGCTGAACAAATTTCCATTCCCACTAATGGTTTAGGTAATTGAGCAGCTGTCTGGACTGTAGAGCTTCGGAAGAGAAAGCTAAGAAAGGCTGTTTCTCCCATTGGCCTATCACAGTGTTTAAAATGTTTCTTCAAGAGTTGAAGGTGGCTTTTATATGCATATTACCTTGAAAGAATGACAAATTACGTACTCTCATTAAGACAATTTGTGAGTCTTTGGAAACACAAATGAGATAATTAAAATGTTAATGAAGAGAAAGGGAACACTGGTATCCCCAGGGGAGAGGCAATCTGAACAGAACTCTAGGATAGCTCTCATCTATTGTTCCACCAGAGACAACAGGACAACTCTGGACGACTGCTAAAGAGACCTCAGAGGTCAGAAAGTTAGAATAAAGGCGTACTGAAGACAGGCATCTGGCCTTGGAGTTAGCTGTGTTCCACTCCCTGCTCAGCCACGGGCCATTATCATAACTCTAAAAAAGCCACTAATCCTTTCTGGACCTCACTACTACCATCAGCCCTCCAGTGCTGGACACATCCCTGAAGCTCTAGTCCTTTCTAATCCAGAACTATATTGAGGTTTTGCTTAAGGGCAGGTCATGGTACCAAAATTAATTCAAGGAAAGGGTGTGGGAGAACTATTAATTAAGCTGCAGAGATGACACTACTTATATTACTTTCTTATTGCCACTATGACAAATTATCACAAATTGAATGACTTAAAACAACACAAATTTTTTTACCTCTGGCAATCAGAAGTCTAAAATAGGTCTCAGTGGGATAAAATCAAAAACTGCATTCCTTTTGGAGGCTCTAGAAGAAAATTTGTTTCCTTGCCTTTTCTAGCTTCTAGAAGCTGCCTGCATCCCTTTGCTGTTGGCCCTTTCTTCTATCTTCAAAGCCAGCAGTGTAGCATCTTCAAATCTCTCTCTGGTTCTGACTTTCCTGCCTCCCTCCTTTACATAGAAGAACCCATTTAATTACATTGGGCCCACCTGGATAAAACAGTATAATATTCCCACATCAAGAGGCTTAACTTAATCATAAAGTTCCCTCCTGTTTGCCATGTAAGGCAACATATTCACAGGGGTCCAGATGTGGGCATCTTTGGGGGAGCCATAATTCTACCTACCACACAAATTAAGTGAAGAATGTACTTTCTGATGGTACAAAGCCAGAAACCAGAGTGTATATTGTTTCTCTTTAGTAGTCTTTCCAGTTTTTATTATAGTTACTGTGTAACGAACAACCTTGAAATAGCAGCAATCGTTTATTTGTTTGCCTATCTACAAATTGTCCCAGGGCTTGGCTGGGACAGCTGGTCTCTGCTCATGCAGCATCAACTGCAGCAGCTCAAGTTGTACAGTCATATGGGTTCTGGCTGTTGGCCAAGAGCTTGGTCGGGACCTTGGGCTCGGGCGAGAGGGGTCACATTTTCTCCACACAGGCCTCACCGTGTATTAAAATAAGGCATTCCTCATGCAAGGGTGGGCGAGTGTCAAGAGCCCAAGGCCCAAGAAAACCAGACCTAAGCTGTATTATCTTGTAGAATCTAGACTTGGGAGTCACAAAGAGTCACCCAGAGTCACCTCTGCAGTAATTACAAGATCACCGTTGTTCAAGGAGAGAGAACGCAGGCCCCACATCTTTTTGACAAGAGTATCAGAGTCATATTGTGGGAAAGCATGTGGAATGAGAGGTAGTATTATAGCCATCTTTGGAAAATAAAATCTACCATGGGGTACTCCAGAATCTTAATGTGAACTGTTTTCGAAATAGTACTATAACCAATCCCTGAAAGCTACACAACCCCCCAGCCATTTGGAGAGGTCTTCCTGGCACAGCCTTGGGCCAGCATAGTGGAAAGCTGGGTGTACATTTGGACTAAAAAGCTCTTCTTTTGTTGTCAATCTTGCCCAGTGGAAACTTAACAAATTCTCAAACTAAAAATCAGAACTGATATTGAATATCCTCTATTCAAAGGAAATTTTATTATTTCCTTCTGCTTAAGTACGTTGGCATTCTCCCTTTTCTGGTAAATGTCTTAGTATATAAACTATAGGATAAATAAGTTTGAGAGCTTTTACGTTCAATTCCAAACTCATAACCTCACCCATGGTGTCAAAACACACAAATGGACAATAAGAAAATTCAGTCATCTGGATGTTTAGTCTAAATCTATGCTAAATCTCTGGATATTGGGACATATTTGGTAAAGGAGCTGAATTTTATTTTCAACCTGGATGTTTGACCTTGCTTATGCACAGTGAGTAAGTGGATTATGAAGAAGTTGGGATAATTTTTACGTCCCAGCAAATTGATCTCCCTAAATTTAGACTTGTTTTACCATGGTTACTTGTAGTGAGATGGATATTCATTCATAATTAATCAAAATTAGTTTATCTTATCTCTCAGTTTCCTTCTGTATCTGCACAAGTAAAAGCAAATGACTCCCTCTTCCCGCATCCCACAGATAGTTGTACTGGATTGAGTAACTCTGATTTGAAGTATCCTGAAGTTTCCATTGTTCTGCCTTCCTACTTAATTTCCCTTCTTTCTGTCTTCTCTCCTTTTAACACTTGTTTACTGAGCACTGACTATGTGGAAATTTCTCTGCCTACCCCTCATGGGATCCTAGAAATGGAGACAAAAACGTAACACCTGCTGTTGTTTATGTTGTAGTGGAGAAATGAGGGGAAATAGATGTGGATGAACAACATTCCACAGGAATGTGGAAGAAAGAGTGGGCATTTCTCCTTACAATAAGAGATGCAGGTCAAAGAAGACTTCACAGAGGAAGTGACGTCTCGAATGGGCCTTGTGGGATTTCAGAGGGGTGGGCCGGAGAAAGCAGGGCAGATGCGATTGATTCCAGTCTCTGACCCGGTGTACAGAGGCACTCTGAGCAGCAGGATGCTTGGAGGGCTCTTGTGGGCTTCAACAGGAAAGCAGGATGACAGTGTCAGGCTCTAGGAGTGAGTCGGGTAAAGGATACAACAGTAAGTTAGAGATTAAAAAAAAAACAAAAACAGATTTTCTTTGTTCTGCAGGCAACTGATGCCATCACTTTGAAGAGATGGAGTGTGACAAAGTCAGTTCTGTGTTTTATGAAGCCACCCATGGGGACAATGTAGAAGACTGACTGAAAAAAGATGATTGGAAGCAGAAAGGAGGGCAACTCAGGTGTGGCTTTAATAAGATTTTGGGAAAACATGACTCCTGTCACATTTTAATTTCATTTCAAGTCAGTTACACATTGACTTTATTTCTATAAACTATATTAAATACTTTGTCGGTAAGTCCACAGCAGAATACTTAATTTGCTACAGAAATGTATCCATTTTGCAGTCAAGCACTATACTGCCATTCCTTGAGACGCAGCTGATAAAGGCAGGCATTTCCCCTGGGTTATTTGAAGTCCAATTATTTTTGTGATACATATGCACTTATGAGAAGAGAAAGGTTATTTAAATTTGTCCAGAGACAGTTTCACCAGAGAGAGCATGGAGTCTGTTAATTCCAGTTGGAGAGTATTTGTCGGTTTGCCTGAGGATGCCCCCTTAAACCAGTTAGATGGACTTTGGACCACAGGCAATGACAAACCTGAAATTGGTAAATTCGTTTGAAACAGGAACATTCAGCAAGTATTTATTGAGTTCCAGCTATGTGCTAAGCTCTAAGAACGCAGTGGCGAGGGGCACTAGCATATTCAGAGGCCCGTAGCAGGAAAGTGCACAAGCAGGCATCCTGCTACATGGGCCGGTATTTATTTGAAATTGAAGGGATCATAACTTAGACATCTTTCATGATGGCAACATGGCAAATTTTCAATGAACAACCGCTTAATTGAAAATGAGAAGAAAAAATGATATCTGTAATTTAAAAAAAAGGCCTCACTTTATCAGAAACAGAGAAGATGAACAAAGGAAAACCTCTCTAGGGAAGATGAGAGAACTTTAGGGACAGAGGAAAGGGAGGTATACAGCAAGTGCTTAACAAATGGTTGTTGAATTAGGATTCTGTTTTACTTAGTGGGCAGTGTAACACAGCGGCTGGTTAATAGTGAGTGCTCTCTCCGGCCAGACCACCTGGGTTTCAGTCTTGACATTATAATTTACAATTACAATGACTGCTATGGGTTTAATTATACCCACCCAAAATTCATATACTGAAGTACTAACTCCAAGTTCCTCAGAATATGATCTTATTTGGAAGGGTCGTTGTAGATGTAATTAGTTAAGAAGCCGTCATACTGGAGCAGGGTGGGCACTGTATTAGCTCGGGTTGCCGTAACAGAATACCATAGGCTGGGTGACTTAAACAGCAGAAATTTAGTTTCTCACAGTTATGGAGCCTGGAAGTCCAAGACCACGGTGCCAGTACAGTCAGGTTCTGGTGAGGGCTCTCTTCCTGGCTTACAGATGGCTGTCTTCTCGCTGTGTCCTCACATGGCCTTTCCTTGGTACATGAACTTAGAGAGCTCTTTAAACATCTAGTCTCCTTATAAGGCCATCAATCCTACTGGATTACGACCCTACCCTTATGACCTCATTTAACCTCAGTAACCTCCTAAATTTCCTATTTCCAAATATACAGTTATCTTAGGGAATACAGCTTCAATATATAAATTCTAGGGGTTCATAATTCAGTCCATGGAATTTCCTAATCCAATATGACTGGTATATTTATAAGAAGAGGAAACTTGGGTATAGACATGAATAAAGGGACAACAATGTGACAAGACACAGGGAGAAGATGGCCGTCTATAAGTCAAGGAGAGAGACTGGGAGCACATTCTTCCCTCATGGTCCTCAGAGAGAACCGGCCCTGCTGCCATCTTGATCTCAGACTTCCAGCCTCCAGAACTGGAAAACAATAAATTTGTGTAGTTTAAGCCACTCAGATTGTGGGACTTTGTTACCATGGCCCTGACAAGCCAATATTCTGAGTAACCTCAGACAAGTTATAAGTCGTCCCCTCTGTGTCTCAGTTTTCTCAGCTGTAGAATGGGAAAGGATGATAACACATGCCTTCTGGGACTGTTGTGAGGATTAAATATATTAGTATATGTAAAGCCCTTAGATTAGTGCATGTCAGAGAAGGGGCAGTAAATCAGTCAGCTACTGTTTCAATGATACTTCCTTAGCAACAGAGAGACCTCTGTATTTGTGTGAGAATGAACTGCATAAGACTGCCTCTGCTAGATGCCCCTTACCAGGTAGAATCTCACTTAATTTTCTCCATACCCCCAACAATGATAACCATTTCTAACCCAAACAAAGCAACACAGCTCAATGGAAAGTCCACCAGATCTGGGATCTGATGGTCGTGGTTATGATGCCTCACATTTCCTCATTTGCAAAATGGCAATTAATTTCTTCCAACACGAAGGCTTGTTGTGAAGACAAAAAGAAGAGGGTGGCATATAACGGGGTCTGAAGACAGGACTGAGCTGTAGGGGTTGAGGTAAGGTCACATCACTAGCCCTGATGCCCTTGCACATCATCATCAGTCTGTCCGTGTAGGCGGCAGCCTGCTCCGGAGCCCAGGTGTCTCCCTGGCCAGAGGTGTCAGGTGTGGCTCATGTGGTCACTGACACCCCAGGCTGCCTGCCTGCCTGCCTGCAGCTCTTCTGCTGTTGCCATGGTCTCAGTTATTTCCCCCTCACCTGTTGGCATTTGCACATTTCTGCACAGCAGTACACACAGTACACAGCAGTATTCTCCATCTAATTGAGGACAAAAAAAGACAAAACTAAAATCAAGTCAAGTCCAGCCACAGTAAC